>DWCF01004589.1:0-16028 GCA_018230265.1 Delias oraia | reverse complement strand
TCGGAATGCGATAGATATAATCAAGTAAGAAGATTTCCAAAGATCAGTTTATAGAGAAGCAATTTTTGTGCCGTTACGAATAATCTGAGTGCCCCATCCTACCCAAATTCCCGCTGCAACGTTTATATTTAGATCAAAGATAGATATTTGTATTCTTAGTGCTGAGGACTTTGGAATATCCGTGGAATTCTTCGATTAAAAGGCAAATAATAATGTAAAATACAATTCATAAGATTGTTTCTCCGGCGAAGAGAAAGAAAGGAAAATGTTTGCGGTATTTTTTATTGTACAAGTTCTTATTTATCTGGTTCTGACAAGTACAGCAATTGGTTCATTGTAGGTTTGCAATGTTTTCATTACTACGTTTTATATAACTAAATAAAAATATAGATGGATTTTAGACATAGACTTTTAAGACTATATAAGAATTATATTGTAACGAGAGACAACAGAGTAATGTGATTTAATCAGGATTTAAATTACGAAAGATTTATACGTATAACTGTCAGCGATGAAACATGTGACAGTTTTTTTAATGGAAAAAAAGAGTGGCAAACGAGCGGTCCTCCGCCCATGGACATCTCTAACCTGTGCAAGGTTATTATTAATATAATGTAAATCAATTTAATAAAATTAATTTGACAATTTTATTTTATGTAATCGTAAAATAAAAAACAAAATTGTATTGCCCTAAAGGCCGTCGAATGATGTTCATAATAATTGTTTAATGCAATTTCTTTACTTTAAGGTAAGATTGTTACTTATCTTAATTTGAGTGGAGTTCATTTATCTACCGCTAAGACTCGCCGCCGCTAGATTTAAAAAAAAATTTCCAATATAGATTGGCGATCGGGCTCATGAGATTAGCGGAATTGTACAACGATTCAAATAATTCGACTCTGACAATTATTACTATAAAATATTTTTTGATGGCAGAATGGTGAGTATTTAGAGTTATTTTTAATAGCAAAACAAAAATATAAAATAATAATTTAGGATGGAACACCCTTATCAATCCCACATAGGAATATACACAAAATCTCGTTCAAGAATTAAGAATTTATGTTATAGCGACTAACGGAACATGTGGGTTGCCTATATGGTAAGACAACACCGCCGCCCATGAAAAACCGCGCCACAATCCGCGCATTGGTTGTGTTGGCGGCTTATTACGGCGCTTAAGGGGCACTTTTAAGGGACTCCGACATCCTCACTCACTCTGCGAAATATAGTACTAGTACAGTTTCACGCTCAGCATTCTGTGAGCCCGTGGTAACTCTTTGGATGAACGGGACCAATTAATGCATCTGCATATGCTTCAGCATACCTCTCGCACGGTCGTATCAAGATAGAAAATATCAAGAATGTTATATAAGATAATAACTATATGTTACGAATAAAACACCAAAAGCTTTTCCGTCTATTCTTACAATTGTAAAATGTTGTTATGGGAAGTGTGACATAGCTTTGTTCTTCACTAAAATAAACTATATTGACAAAAATAATTAGTATTACTAAAGGTACATTCATCATCATCATCATCAGCCTATTCAAGTCCACTGCTGGACATAGGCCTCCCCCAAAGACGCCCACCTGTTGCGGTCTTGAGCGATCTGGATCCAGCGGTTGCCCGCGACCTTCGTGAGATTGTCTTTCCATCGCGTGGCGGGACGTCCCACTCTTCCTTTTCCGGTACGCGGTCGCCACTCGAGAACCTTTCTTCCCCAATTGGCCATTTTTATTATAGTTTTGGATAATCTTCTTGTTAAAGTTACATTGGGTGGATGATCATACGTTTTAAGGAAATTGTACATTCACTGAGCCGGTCACATAACCTCTCTGAGCGCCGAGTCATAAACGGAAAGTATAAATCCCGAAAAACCGGTCAATATACGGATAACACTTCCGTTTTATGTATTAAGGAAGACCTATTCGGTGGCCTTAACTCCCTGCGCCGCCTTTTTTGTATTAAACTACGACAATTGAGTCCTACAGGTGAAGTCATACACAGCTAAACGCTATCCATAGAAAGTTATGTTTGCGTGAATTGTTGATAGTGCGATGTACGAAACTGCAGCTAATTTTTAAGTTAATTTTGTTTTTTAATAATTACATAAATACATATTTTTAATACTTTCAGCTAGTATATATTAACAGTACAAAAGTTAATTGAAAGAGAAGGCCAATAAAAAATTAATTAATAACATGGAGGTTCGAAGTGGAGGCTTGAGGAGTGGAGGCTTGAGGAGTGGAGGCTGAAATGATGATGATGAATAGCAATAGATATTTAAAGGTACATAATACAACAACAAAATGATATATTATAGTAAAAAAACAAATAGGACCAAACCAGATCATTAGGTTAGGTCTACAAAAAGTGATCACAAGATTTTTTTTTATATGAGTCACACTAGTATTAAAAATATCGATTAAAATGTTTTCAAGTTTATTGTATGAGTAACAGAACAACAGAACAACTGTAACAGAACTTGAGAGTGATCTTGAATGAACCAAGTGCAAAGAATGTTGCAGTAAGTAAAAGTATCAAGTATTCATAAACACTTGGGATTTGTGAATGGTTGTGTGTTTCGCGACATTGGACGATTCACTTTAGGGATTCTTTTAAATATTAGCTTGAAGTAAACCCATAAACGTTAATTTAATTAAGCTCTAACAGCGCGTAACGCTATTTCAGCTCCGCAATTCGCTGTTTTTACTGCGCCGAGGCTGTTAAGCGCTCGAAATGACCTTTGGATTTTAAATTAAAACTAAAATTATTGCTCAAAGTGTATTAACTGTTAATAATTGTAGACTTGGTGATTGTGCGTACCAACTCCGAATGAGACAACTGAAGTCCATCATCACTTTTGTGATTTGTAAAGAAAACATAGGTTGTGGCTCTTATATTGTAGATCTACAAAACAAAACATATTTTATGGTATAGCAGACAATGGAGCAGGCGTGTACTCTATAGTAAGAGATCACCGCTGCCATACCTAGCTGATACGCTGATAGACTACCACACCATAATCCGCGATATATTTGTGTTGCCAGCTTTTTACGACGCTGTAACGTATAACGTAGACTTTTTCTCCGTAACTTCTAAACGTTAACGTTGCGTATAAAATGCAATCTCTTAAGGAATACTTGACTTTTGGCGCTTTAAGTGCTTTAAGATCTTGTGATTTGGACATTAATTGCTCTAGTTTCTTACGATCATGTATAAGCAGCTTTAAAAAATATAAACCCGACGTTTTTTTATTTAAGAAGATATTTGTGTGTATGTGGGAGTAGATAAAAGCCATATCAGACTCAATTAATTAGTTAATTATTTATATAAAAACGCGAGCAAGCGGGAGGCATACCTAGGCCACTGCAACATTGCCAATAGCAAACTGCCAACTTAAAAGAGGCAACATTGATGGAAGAAGGCGTGATCCTTGTAAATTAAAAGGTGTCTCCCAAAACAATCCGACATGAATATGTAAAAGCGAAAGGGTAACCCTGAGTGGGTTTACATCGGTTATTTTTGTTTCGCCTTTGAAGCGATCAGACCCAAAACAAACGCGATTACAGACGAGCAGGTCCCCGCGGCTGTACCGGAGCACTTTCGCCCGAAAGGATTCAATTACGGCGAGCCAAAGCAGTCTTAAACAATGTCTCTACTCCGAAACGCTGTTGCCGTGTCTTGGACCCGCCTAAGAATTGCTTCTTACGTGTATTATTCATCACGCTCTAATATTCACACATCTCGTCTTCAATGTCTGTTGACTGAACGCTTTTGAATTGTTTTCACGCACAATTCTAACGTGTAATTCAACCCGTGGGAGAGCCATGCTGACGCACTAATTGGGCCGGCTCGTCCGAAGTGATGCCACGGGTTTACAGAAATCTCAGCGTGAAACGGTACTTGTACTGTGTTTCGCAGAGTGAGTGAGGATATCGGAGGCTCTAAAAATGCCGCTTAAGTGGCGTAAAAAACCGGCTACAAAAAAAAACATTGCGCAGATTGGTGCGGTTGTTAATGCGCGGCGGTGGTCTCTTACCATATCTCAGCATAATATAAATAAAATTGATTTGGCCATAGAAGCTGTGTAAACAAGGAAAATATGGCGTAAATACAAACGGATATTGCAGACGCCGTATCACTCGTATCCCACTTCCACTTTAGAGATAAGCTCGACAAACTTTAATCACTTGCCAAACGACCGCCCCAGCCGGCAATCATGGAGTACGGCTTATTCTTGTGCTTTTTCCTGTTGCTAGCGGTTGGCGGTGAGTAATGTCCTCATTTTCTTATTATTATTATTTTTTATGCTATAGCGGACAACGGAGCAGGTGGGCCTCCTATATAGTAAGAGAACACCGCCGCCTATATACAACCGCGCCACAGTTCGCGCATGGCCTATGTTGCCGCCTTTTTACGCCGCTTAAGCGGCACATTTAAGGGCCCCCGATATCCTCAATCACTCTGCGAAACACAGAGTATTCTCTGAGCCCATGGTATCACTTCTGACGATCCGATCCAATTAGTGCGTCAGCATATGCTTCAGCACTCCTCTCCCACGGGTGCGACAATGTTAAGATACTCGCCCGGCCACTGTCAAGCCCTTCCAGAGACCGAATTAATTATAACTGTCTGGACCGGGATTCGAACCCGATACCTCTCACTTCATGGTACACTTTTAAAACCATTAGGCTGCGAGGCTCTCCATTCTTTTTATTATTTATAAATAATTTATATTAATTAATACATTTTAAATTGGTAACACTGAAACATTCGTCAAACAATACTGGTTTCAACCGCTGAAGTATACCATGTTAGTCACGTAAAAAGGCGACTATTCACCCAATGCGTTGTTCATAGGCGGCGACATCTGTTTTAATCCAAAAGACCCGCCTGCTCTTTTGATTACTGTGTATTAAATAAAAAACCAAGAGGTTCTGTAAGTTTGACGTGTTCTTTGTAGCTTCTAAAGTAATTGAATGACTTTGACACGGGTTTTTTGCTCTAACAGCCAAAGTGATTGAGGTGTGTGTAACTTAGTTACAATTTATCTAAATCATTTTTGATGTTTATTTGTCAGGTTAGAGGGCGATTTAAAAGGATTTTCTCTTTTCATATAATTCACGATGAAGGCTACAAGGAAAGAAATGGGAATGAAGCCACGAGGCGCAACTTTGTTGAACATTTCTTGCACCCGCAGGAGAGCCATGCTGACGCACTAATTAGGCCGGCTCGTCCGAAGTGATACCACGGACTCACAGAATACTCAGCGTGAAACGGTACTTGTACTGTATTTCGCAGAGAGTCGGATATCGGAGGATATCGGAGACCTTTGAGCCAAGTGTCGAAAAAAGCCGGCAACACAAACAATGCGCGGAGTGTGGCGCAGTTGATCATGGGCGGTGTTCTATTCCATATAAGAGACCCACGTGCTCCGTTGTCCGCTATAGAATGAAAAAAATATATAATTCCTACTTTCTACTGATGTTTTTTGTACAGGCAATCGTAAATAAATAAATGTTTTTGCAGATTGTCGTCAGTTTCGCTATGACTACAAGTTCAACCAAGAGGTCCAAGGATGGATGAAGCTGCACCAAGTCCCGGCAACGTGGGAGGATGCTCGGCTCAGGTGTCACTTGGAAGGTACCTTCACCATTCATGCTACACTAGCTACGAAGTGTTACAGAAAAAGACTGTAACTATTTGTATACAAACATAGCATTTAAAAATAGGGTTTGGTGGAAGAAACTTGAACATTTAAGGTTGCATTATTTTTCGTTACCTTCCTTTTGTAACTTAGAATATCTTTATAGAAAAGTAAAAGATAGATGGTTTGTATTATATGTATGAGTTGGCGAAATAACAGTTTGTGTGTATGTTCCTTCAGGTGCCGAATTAGTTTCACCAACTTCAACGAGGTTTGTGTCAGCACTGAGGGGCCTAATGAAGAATTCCCACGCCGATAACACTGGAATCTACACTGGAGTTCACGCGACGTTCTCTACCGGAGACTTTCAATCCATTGAAGGTAAGATGCGAGTTCCATAAAACAATTTTAAACTCATTTTAGAGAAGCAACTTTCTAGTACTACTAAACTACTAAGGATATCTAACTAAATACATATAACTATGTTTCTTCCCCTTAAGTCTATACAGTTAAGGACAAGACACTTTATTCATGCCTTTTTAATGTTTAAGAGTTTGCTTGGCCAACACATACCAGAAGACACCGGTTCTATAAACTATGTTGTCAGGCGTTCCGCTGACCAAGATGCCGCTGCAGTGGATGCCCTTCGAGCCGGACAACGAGAAGAACGACGAGCAGTGCATCGTGATGCATTCGAATGGAACGATCGCCGACATCAACTGCGGCGAGGTCTTCCCGTACGTCTGCTACAGGCAGAAGAGTAAGCTGGCAGTGCTCACCGAATGCGGCACCGTCGACCGAGGTATGGACGCAAAGATAATATAAGACACTGAGTATTTAACAAAATAACAAAAGAAGCGCATAAATTCTATAGAAATATACAAAATCATTAAAAAACAAACCATATGATAACTTCATCAGGCTAGCACATGTTGGGATATCAGCACAAATATAGCAGTTTGTTAGCGATATTGCACATCTACTTAGAGTTAGGTAGAAATAATATATAAAGGTCTTTTGAAAGAAGCTGGCCGAATGCCTGAATGAGTATCGTCGCGAATAAATATGTGCATATGTTGGTGGTTCATATACAGCTAGAGATTTGAACGCTTGGACTCTGCTTGTTTATCTACACGTTGGACTATACATCGTCCGTATTCAGCTCTAGTCATCATCATCAGATTATTAAGTCCACTGCTGGATATAGGCCTGCCCTAAAGACGCCCACCTATTGCGATCTTGAGCGATCTGGATCCAACTTGCGACTTTTATGAGATCGCCTTTCCACCGCGTAACGGAACGACCTACTCTGTGTTTTCCGGTCAGTAACCTCAGCTCTAAACAAATTGAAAACCTGATTGAGTTCAGAACTCTTAATTAACTAACAATATTTTTAGATTACTATTTGGAGCCTCGCACCGGGAACTGCTACAAGTTCCACTACATCGCGCGCAACTGGACACGCGCGTTCATGACGTGCGCGGCCGAAGGCGCCTACCTAGCCATCATCAACAGCGCCACGGAGGCCGAGGTCATCAAAGAGCTCTTCGCCAAGTACCCGCGCAACACTCTTCGCTTCACGCCCCACGGAGACATCGCCTTCTTGGGCTTCCACGACTGGGGCGAACGCAACGTCTGGACCACCATACATGGTAACTTTTATCGGAGTTCTATAGTCCCTATTAGGGCGCATAGCAAAATTCCGAACGGGAGAGGTTTGTTTTTACCTGTGGGTGAACCAAGCTAAAGCATATGTTAAGGCACTACTGAGGTCGACTTTTCCGAAGCGATCCTCACAGAATACTCGGCATGATATAGTACGTGATTCACGGAATGAGCGAGGATATCGAAGGCCCAAAACAACCAACCGCGAATCGTAGCGCGTTGATGATGGCTGTCGGTGTTCTCTAACGATATAGGAGCCCCATCTTCTCCGCTGTCCGCTATATCATAAAAAACGCTATCTGTATCATTTGAGTGCATTGTAACTCTTAAACGTATGTATTTCGATGCGCCGTTTTTACTAGAAAAATCAAGGCAAACGATTATGGGCTATGGCTATTTATCTCTTCTTCACTAATAACATACCGACTATAAATGGATACATGAGTTGATGTGATGAATGCAGGTCAGACAATCGAAGAAGCCGGTTACAACACGTTCGATACCAACCAACCAGACCAGGCACCGCCGGGCGAGTCCTGCGGCGGCGTCTTCCGCTCAGGCAAGTTGGACGACGCCTGGTGCATGGAGAGGATGGCTTTCATCTGCGAAAAGACCATTGACAGCCTCTTGGATGACAGCGAATGATTTTTACCCGTACATGAATGACATATTCATGCATCATTATTTAATACAATAATCTCTCTAATCGTTTAATCCCCGACTTGGATAATACAGCTTACAGTGAACGTCTTACAGCGTTTTAAATAAGAGAAACCCGCTGTCACAATTCATTTGTTGTTTTATTAATTAGTGGATAACTTGCACTATAATAAAGATTATCACAGACATCAGTACATAACATATCACTGTTTTATCCATAAGATGGCCATGCTGAAGCATATGCTGTCGTACTGACAGGGGCGGCGCATTAGGAATGATGCGTCGTGCATTCGACAACATAATGTTGCCAGACACGTGATGTGCTAATTTACGAAACGGGACTACCTACATATTTTATTTCAGGTAATTAATGTTTTATTAACTTTTTACACTGATGAAATGCCACTCGTAAAATAGCTATAAAACGCTTGCCCAACCTTATTTTGTGGCTGCAGACGAAAGTTTATTTGCTAAATTTTCTTAAAATTTCCTTATTCCTCAATCAGGGCATCACGAATCTAACTGGACCTACTTCGATAATTGTTTTATGATTCTTATTAACAGGTTCATAACTGAGAAAAGTTGCAAATAAAATCCTTCTTTTTCATAGATTTTTTTAAAATTAGTTATGCTGTTTCTAATTATTTATATTTTAGAAAGACTGCACCACATCTATCGTGTTAGGTAGCTTATAATATTTAAATACTGACTTCATTGATGACAAAGCTAACTATTACATTATTTTACAGTAACAAAGTTTTTATACTGTCTTGTCTAGAATTTATTACAGAATCAAAAATCCCCTAATTAATTATGACTCTTACTCAGTAATCATCTTGTAAGATAATTTAATTCTTGTAATTCTATACAAGACAATACAGCAGGTGGATCTTCTATATGGTACGCGAACACCGCCGCCCATGAACAACCGCGTCACAGTCCGCGCATTGGTAGTGCCTGCTTTTTCTTTATTTTTAGGGTCAGTAAGAAAGATCATCTTCACCAATATTATTCCACCTATTCCAATTTCAAGCGACTCGCGTGAACAGTAGTCATATGACTTTTGGTTAAGCATTTGTTTTGGAAAGTAGACACGCGCTCGAAGTACTGAACTAAGCTCTTTGCATGTTAATGTTGCCTATGCAAGCCGAGCGAGAAATGTGATTAGGAGACAGGTCGTGCCAGAGGTAGACCCACTGAGCCTTAATTCAATAATTCAAAGCAGCGGCCAATCTACACATACTGTTGATTAAGTATCATCCCTAGCATTTATTGGCTTCTAATCACGACTCATGAATACTTTCCAGGGATTGTAATCACAGTTTCCCGTTGCTCTCTACGCCAGATATTTTAGGGACTCGTTCGACTCCTGATATTTTCATTGACACAGAAATAATACAGAAACTGAGCGTAGCAGAGGCCAAATTCATACCGCTACAGTAGTCTGAAAGGCATTGACTATCAAAGCACCAAAAACAGCAACGGGGCATGGGTCAAATAACTTCAGAGGATCGTGGCAAAAGTAAAAGTACAAAATATATTTATTTAAATAGACTTATTGCAAGCACTTTTAAGTCATCGAAATAAAAACCAAATTTAACGCCACGGTGCAATTTACCAACTGCTTTGGAAAGCAGCCTTTACCGAGAACCCGCAACGAGAGAATTATATTCTCTATTCATTAAGATAAAAATAATAATTTATAAGATATATGTAGTATCGCGAATGGTGGTGTTTGATACTACTGAAGGGATATTAATTAAACGAGGGTGATAATTATAAGTAAATTTCCATTCTGTACAGAATAATATATTAATGATGACTCTATCGTAAATACTGTACTTCAACCACGCTATCGCATCCCGAACGAGCCCGCAATTCAGCATCGTCCGGCTTCGTTGGCGTCGCGTCGAGAACTCTCTGTTACCATCGCTTGGGCGAGAGCTCCCGCCTTTGTTTCTACCTCTCACAAAAACTTGACTATTCTATCGACATCTGCTAGTTTCCAAACGTACCCTAAAATACATTGTTTATTAAGAACAAAAGCACCTAACTATTTATGAATACAACATGTTTTGGATTCTACATATATATAAAAATAAACAAGAGAATTATATGCTATATAAAACCTAGTTGATTCTTAAATCATTATATTGCTTATGAAAACATAGCCTAATCTAATTTAAAATAAGTAGTTGAAGTATAAAAAACAGACAACCTCTAAGAGGACTCGCATAATTCACAGTTGGGAGCCATTGTTTTATCAGGGATAAATTCCCGATTCACATCAATAGAATTCTCCGTTTGTTATACAGGGCTATGAAAACTTAACCTTATTTTTTTAGCACTTACCAAAATAGAAACATATGCCTTAAATGAGGCAATATCGCTAAATCAATAAATTATATTAACGAATGTAAATGCAACTAAATTAAAAAAGTATCACCCTTTTTTAAAGTAGGCAGGCATTCACACAAGAACTTAAAAAGAGGCGGACAACCCTAGAAAGGCAATTGAACGATTGAATTACCATAGCGGTGTTTACAGAGGTCCTGTCTTGTGCTCAAATAAATAGAGTACATTTTTATAAAATATTTGATTCCCATATGTACGTTCTTTTTGTCTCATATCAATGCTTCCAATGTCATGTAATCTTTCCGTTTTTATTTTAGTATATATAAGATGGCTTCTGAGTGAATCACTGTGAAGTAAAAAATTATGTAAATTTTCGCAGCATTCTATATTTTCTTTGTTATAATTATCTATTAAAGAATATTTAGGCTCACAGAATACTCAGAGTGAAACGGTATTTGTAGTCTTGTACTGTGTTTCGCTGAGTGAGTGAGTACATCGGAGGCTCTTAAAATTGCCGCTTAAGCGGTGTAAAGTCCCGGCAACGCAAGCAGTTCTCGGACTGTGCCGTAGTTAACCAAGGGTGGCGATGTTCTTTCGCTATATAGGAGACCCACATGGCATTGTCCACTATATTCTAAAAAAATAAATGCGATAATTTAGGTAACCACAAATTCACCGGATTTTCTGGCTCATAGTAGATGATTGTCATACTTGAAAATTCTCTATTTTCTTGAACGACACTTGAATGTGAACTCGAGAAAAGCAATATCGGCGAATAGTTTCACGAGTCATATTTATTGTCCAACTAGCTGCGTTTCTTTCGCGATGGACCTTCGTTCCTTCTGAACTATCCTATCAAATACCTAGCACCAAACTTGGTCTATTGTGGTTGCCATAATATCGACAAAACTATTAACTTTAATATTATTTATAAAAAAATTATTTTATATTTTATATAAATAAGTAAATACACAATTTTCAGCGTATTAAATAAACAAATCGTTCAGTTTTGATCAATTCAATTATAAAACCCTTATACCACACAAGCGAGATTGTATATCACAGGATAAAATTGAATTTTAAAAAATGGAAATGGCTGACATGATATTGTTAGGGGAAGAATCACGTTTTGCAGATAATGGCGCGTTCGGCTCTACTCCCCACATAAGATTGGATAGGTGAACCTTTGATGTATGTACCTACCTATAATTGCTGAACAACGAAATTAGCTCTCACTTGATCGCGGCTGCTTTCAACATTAAGGCTTTGCCTGAAGGCCCGCCTGGAGCTAGCAGTGATACTTTCTATTGGATGTTTTATTATGTTTTTTTATAGTATAGTGGACAACGGAGCAGGTTCGTTTCCAATATAGTAAGAGAACAGCGCCGCCCATGGACAACATACCACAGTCTGCGCATTATTTGGATTGCCGGGTTTTTATGCCATATCCCATATCCTCACTCATTCAGCGAAACAGTAGAGGCACCGTTTCAAGTACAACTACTATTTCTCGCTGAGCCTGTGGTATCACTTCGGACGATCCGTCCCACTTAATGCGTCTGTATATGCTTCAACTTGGCTCTCCCACGGGTGTGCCAGTATTAAGATACTTGCCCGGCCACTATCACGCCCTTCCAGGAACCGAATAAATTAAATTATAATTTATAATTGCCCATAGCCACCATTATAACCGCTTAGCTACGAGACTTAGTATGTAGCGTTTTCTTTTTGTTGACGGACAAACGCACCGGAATTCATGCATGTGTTGTCCTGCCAGCTTTATGCCACTATAACGTCAAATGGAACTTGATTGATCCCAGGTACTCTCATTCTCTCAGTGGAACGACAAGTTTTACGCTGGCTCAACAAGTGCGTCACCGTATGCTCTATCTTGATACTCCCGCAGGGGAGAATCAGTATTCTCTTTGTTTTTCTTTCCCATATAAAGAGAATAAAGAAGGATAATACAAAGCGTATGAATATGAATACTTCATGAGATGAGTTATTATTAAAATACGATTTTGTTGTGAGCTTAAAAACTGAAATGGCGGAATTCTGTAACGTCGCTCACAATCTCGCGAAACTCGTAACTGTTGATGCTTTAACTTTTTTAACACCGGATTACATTAACATATTTATGTTCAACTCTTTTGCCAAATAATAAATTATATATATATGTTTTGAAGGGTTTCCTTGTATTATAGAAATTTGTAGGTATTTACAAAGCAAGGGAAGCAAAGCAAACGGAATTTCAGGATAAGAGCGTACGTAGGTACCTAGCGTAGGTAGGGATAGGTATCCCTTAAGCCGGGCAAAAATCTGCGGCCTAGCTGGGGCTAGGGAAAGCTCTAGGTAGGTGGACCACATATCATAGGTAAGCCTCCTGCTCGTTTGGCTCCCTTTTTTATTTAAAAAAAACTGTGTGGGTCGTTCCGCCGCGCGATTGAATGACGATCTCCTGAAGGTCGCGAGCAACCGCTGAATCCAGATTGCTCAAGATAGTAATAGGTGGGCGTCTTTGGGGAAGGCCTATGTCCAGCAGTGGACTTGATAGGATGATGAAACAGGTTCTCCGGGAGTCAGGACAAGTTATACTTTCACAACATTTCATGACATAAGTTGTACTCGACAATTTGGCGCTCTAATGTTCGAGGCCCGATCGGAGTGACAGCTCAGTTCACGTACAAAGCCCGTTTATAAGTAAAATGAAGCCAATGCCGACGTCACGTCACGTGACAAGTGCATGATGACGTTGATCTTTCCTTTGAACCTTCGCAAATTGCTTGCTCCAAAGAGAATTATATATTAACTTGTCCACAAGTTATAAGTGCCCTTTAATTGTCCTCTACTTATTTGTTTGAGAATTGTGCTGCCTTACATGCCAAGAACTAGACAAGAAATCCATTAGGAATAAGCGAAATCGAACGAAACTCCCTAGAAGTACCTATTTATTTATTTATTTTATGGTATAGCGGACAACGGAGCAGGTGGGTCTCCTATATGGTAAGAGAACACCGCCGCCTATGAACAACCGCGCTACAGTCCGCGCATTGGTTGTGTTGTCGGCTTTTTACGCCGCTTAAGCAGCACTTTTAATGGCCTTCGATATCCTCACTCACTCTGCGAAACACAGTACAAGTACCTTTTCACGCTGCGTATTCTGTGCGCCCTTGGTAGCACTTCAGACAAGCCGGCCCAATTAGTGTGTCAGCATATCCTTCAGTATGACTCTCCCACGGGTGCACAGTTCACACGGACAGTTCACAGACACTCATCCGGCCACTGGCAAGCCCTTCCAGAGACCGAATAAATTATAATAGTCTGGACCGGGATTCGAACCCGATACCTCTCGCCTAATACATATAATATAAACGAGTAGAAGGTTCATTTATCAGTTCTCCGCCCATGGATGCCCTAGCCCTTGCACGCCCTAGTCGCGGGTGCGATACCGGCCTTTAATGGATAGGTACGCACTTTATTTGCAGGTCCCCAAGTCGTATTGGTTAGGAAGATGATTCTACAGTGGTGGTGCGCGGCACAAAATCCCTTAAAACACTTAGTTATGGAATGACAAACATCGAGGCGATAGTGAATTGAAATACAAGATTTTATATTTCTCAGGGAATGTACGGAATAACTTGTTTCATTCAATGTTTAATGTTACTACCAAGTTAATGAAGTTGTCAGACTAATGAATAGTCAAGCTTTATTGGCAAGTACTTATCCTTTTAGCAAGTCTAAACTTAGTTCAATCTAGAAAGCTGTCTTTCAGTCGTGTTCCTTCGCGGTGTTACAAAGGCAACATCAGAATTATGAGTAAGTTTAATATTATTACTTTTTACTTAGCAGACAATACGGCGGGCGGGTTGGAGAACACTTGCCATGGACAACCGCGCGGTAATCTGCGCTTTGATTATGTTGCCTGCTTTTTGCACCTTAATGGGCCTACGAAAACTTATCTCATTCAATTAAATGCAAGTTCAACTTCAATGTGATTTTTTGTGAGCCTATGGTTTCGACTATGCTAACTAAATGATTCTTTTTGCAATGCCATATATATATTTTACAAACTTTAAACACGCCACTCGTCACGCCACTGAAAGTCTATAAAAATAAACATTTAAAAGCATTAACTATTACTAGAAACACAACCACGGGTACAATACACACAAAATATATTCCATCACACAATAGAATAACTGCAGAAATTAATTTCAAAATGTTTCATTAAAAATATAATTTGTTGAGTTACTGTAGCCACCATTTCTGCATACATTATTTCCATCGCAGCTTTTGACTGCGACGATTTCTGTGCGCCAGGCAAATTTCCTAAAGATTATTTGCTGCATGACGCCAATGATACGCAAGTAATTTCCCGCGAGACGAGTACCCACACCGCTCACAATCTCTCACCTCGCCTGCACCGTCGCATATTTCCAACAGTAAGGTTCAAAAACGCCGCGATCATTCCGAACAACTCAAAATGTAAAGGAACTGTTTGCAATTCAAACACTCAAAGTGATTCAATAAAATTGATTGGGCATCTGTCGAAAACGAATTTCTCGGCGATCTCGCGATCTCGTCCCTCGTTCGCGTCAAGCCGTAAAGGCCATTCTGGCCAACAGCGAGAAACCGTATCAAAAAAGATCCTTTCAAACATGTTTGGTTCGATTGTTCAGGATAAAAATTAATTTGGGAACGCTACATTCAAGAAGTGAAATTTATTTAATCTTAGGTTTTATACTTTTGTTTTAATATGACCCTATTGTCTTATAATATACTTCTCACAGAAAATACATATAAAGCGATCTCTGAAGGTGCTATTAAGTATACATTTTTATAGAGAGCGGGCAGAATAAAAATGGTTATAACATGTCTTAGATATTAATAGCAGCCTCTCACGGAAAGTGAATAGCTGCCTAGCTATCACAATAATTACTTTAACATGGCCCTTCGCACCTTCTAAGACGATTACTTACATTTCTTTTGTTTTTTCTGAGCATGTCATACACTGGCAGTTAGGTACACTTCTTTGGCGTTGAAAAATAGCGAATATTTTGCTTTAACTTTGCTTTTTTGTCATATTCCAACTGCTTAAATCAGTCTGTGTGAGGTTATTAGTCTTATATTTTGACGATTTAATCAATCCCCGCTCGGCGAGAGGAATGGGGTGCTTAGCAAGGAGTTTTCTTTATTTACCTAACACCTCGATCGTCGAATATAACGGCTCACTCATGGCGCATTAAAGGCGTCATGACTAATATTAATAACGTGAACGCTCAACGACTTACACGTGCTTGGATTCTTTCTCGACAATCACATGTAATATTTATTTCGTCTAATAAACCTTACGTTACAGTGTAAACCTAATGGGATAGTAAGTACTGGGACAATATATTAAGGAACCAGACGAGGGATTTGTACGCGTTTTATGCCTTGAGTCGTGACAATACAAGTCTTTGATTGTCGGGCTTTGCCAACATATTATACTGTTTATATTTCTTAACAGTTGTCTTAGGAGTAGCAAAGACTTCCTTTTTATATTATCCGTTGTAAGTGGTCTTTATTCAATGAGATATTAAAGTACTTCTTCGAATGTCATTATATTGCATATAGAAGAAATTGACAGAAAGAACATAGAAGACTAAAAATTATTCAAATTATGATTGAAATATTGAATAATAAATGAAGCTA
>DWCF01004588.1:0-16029 GCA_018230265.1 Delias oraia | reverse complement strand
AGGTCGTCTGTCCACCTTGTAGGTGGACGTCCCACGCTGCGTTTGCCGGTCCGTGGTCTCCACTCTAACACTTTTCGGCCCCATCGGCCCACCGCTCCACGTGCGATATGGCCTGCCCATTGCCACTTCAGCTTGCTAAATCAGCGGGATATGTCGATAACTTTAGTTCGTCTACGGATCTCCTCATTTCTGAGGTTTTTTCGGAGGTTATATAAAATAAGTATATTCATAAATAATGTAACGTAAGTGAAAAATATTTATAATCTTTATAATTAAATGAATACTAATTTAAAAACAATTCTAAAACTACAATGCACAATATAGTTTCATTTTGTATTTGTGTTAATTTTAGAAAAGCAATAAACTCTCGGCAATAAAGTTAAAATTTACTGGTCATTACAAATTCGCGGGGGAATATTTGGCGAGAAGAAAATTACCAACATTAACTTATGACGCTGTAGAAAATTTCCTTGAATATGTAAAATTACATTGTGTTTTGTGTAAAGGAAATAAATGGAAATACTTAAATTGTTTGCTACAGTTGTTGTGGAAATAATGCATTAGTAAATTAAGGTTACTTTTATTTCCTATATGAAATCAATGACTGTAAAAAAGTATTTACTGCAAACAAAATTGTACTGACCTTCCAAAGTTTACATATACATATTTAAGTGACGCCTATAAATTTTTAGATAAATAATTCTCGTAAGTTCTCGATTCATTTAAATGGCATAAAAACCTTAGTATTTTTTAGCCAGTTACCGAATTTAGTATGTCATTTTCCGACGCGTATTCGTACTTAATGTTCGGAACATTGACATCTGTTATGATGTCCTCAATGTATATAAAAGACTGATACCTATGTATTTAATGAAAGTCATGTTAATTATACTATTAAGTTATTACTCAAGAACGGCTGAACTGATTTCAACCTAATACAAATTGGAGAGTAATGTTTTTAGTGCCTATGATCTGATATATCTGATCGTCTATGGGTTTCGTGGGCCCATGGATTATTGAACGTTCATGATTAAGCCTGGTAGGTTGCATACCGGGCATGCCGACATCTGCCGGGTTCAATAATTATGAATATATATAAAGTAATAATAAAGTTAACCGAGAAAATGTAGAATTTTTATTTTTCTGAAAATTTGTTAAAGATAAGAAGACGAAATGCCGACATTGTGGCTGTAATCTTGAGCAAATATTGTCATCAGTGTAAGACGTGAGAAGCCTTTCATTCTATTAACATCATCAGTATGTAGTACAAAGTGTTTGTGATTAATAGAAATTAGTTATTTAAAAATGTCTGTTAAAAAAGATAACGACTTCTGTAAGTGTTGTATTAGAATATATTTATTAGAAACATATTAAACAGTCATGTTTTAAAGTGTTAAATTTATTGTACACACTAAGTCATTGTATATTGTAGTAATTCATATATTTTTAATACGTTTTTAGTTAACTTATATGCATTACGATTGTAGTTATCCATTTAGTGAAAAAATAATAAAGCCGTAACATACGTTGAAATTCATTGTTTTCGATGAAGATAAAATATACAGTAAAATTCAATGTGAATCCCTTATTTGCTTGTTACACATGTCTATTTAGAGTTTGAACGAATTGGTGCGACATAATAATTCGACTTATCGTATAGCTAACTTATCTTTATTGAACTTATAAAGAACAATTTGAGCAATGTCACAATGATATTAATAGTAAATACATTGGTGGATCTCTCTAAAATCATTATAAAGTAGTAAGTAGTTTTTTAAACTATTATATGTAGTAGTAGACGCCGCCCTGCCCGATACGCCAACTACCACGTCCGATTTACGTGACAATTATAATTATAGTTTTGCCAATTTACACTATATCATTACAAATCATAGCCTATGTGTTATTCTATTGTATGGGCTATATTATTGCAAGTCCATTTTTTAATTCTATAGCGGACAACGGAGCAGGTGGGTCTCCTATATGGTAAGAGAACACCGCCGCCCATGGACAACCGTGCCACTCACCGCGCATTGGTTGTTTTGCATTTTGCATTGGCCACTTTTTAAGGACCTTAGATATCCTCACTCACTCTGCGAAACACAGTACAAGTACCGTTTCATACTGAGTATTCTGTGTCTTTTAAATCCGATCAGTACTTATTGCGTAAAAGAGTAACACATCCATCTATATTTACAATTAAATAAATTTGCGTTTGTAATATTAGTAGGGTATTTAAATTAAAGTAAATTTTATATTTATATGTGATTGGATTTTTTTACTGCTAGATTTGCGAACAGCCTTTGGACTACTGGACAGAGATAGTGACGGTCACGTGACACCAGCTGAACTACAATACATGCTGCAGAAATTAGGCATCGAAGTCAGCGATGATCTAATAGCAGAGCTTATAAAGGATGCGAGTAAAAACGGTAAGCTTATATTAAATCAATTATAGATTTACCTGGTCGTGTCATACCTGATCATACATGGAATATATTTCTTTAACTGTCAATTAGATATTGGTTATTTTACAGGAAATAAAATCTGTTAGTTTAATTACACTTACTTGAAAATAAAATAACTAAAAGAAGCTTTAATATTTGTTGCGACAAATAAAGTATTTGTTATAGGAATTGCAAATTTTAATGCAATGCTATAGGAATTGCAAGTGCATTGTTTATAGGAAAAATAAAATTATTAAAATTAAAATATTTAACGTATTAAAGTATTGTGTTTTATATTTCACGTCTAATTTCAAGCAGTGTAAAGTTTAAATATAATTTATAGTGATCATACAATTGCATAAAATCATTATAATTTGTCATGTTTTTGTCTATAATCTATGTTTTGTCAACCACAAATAAGATATTGGCCAAAATGTGATTACAGTTTAAAAATATGTGTCCTTGCTAAAGTTCCTACAGCGCATCGCCCACTTTACACTTCGAATTGAAGTCTTGCCAGAAATGACTATAGTAGCTTGTTAGTTTTTATTCATATAAAGGCAAAATAGGTCACTGAAGCGACATTTTTTAAATATTGCGACAAAACTATTTCGGTTATTTGCTCTCAAATGTTAATTTAGGTTAACGTTAGGGACTTTAAGGGCGTAAAAAGAATAAATAAAGACGCATTAATGTATCTACAAAAAAAAATTATACATATCACGTCTATTGCCCAGAGATAGTGAGCAAGAATAGACTATCATATTCTACAATAATTTACATTTTTCGGGTTCTGAAACACAATCCACGATCTAACTTTAATAAATATTTTGGACACGTTGGTTATAATGGCGTGCTGGCGTGGGCGGATATCCGCTGACCTCGCGCCCAGCAAAACCTACCCTTACAATAATATAATCTTTTCTTGTCTCTAACTAAAACCATTACTTTTATAGTATACTCTAAATTTGATACTCTTACTTGGTACATTTTTATTAACTTACTTAAGATTACCTTATTAAGCATAAAAATCGAATTTCCGTATAAGTTATCTTTCAATATACTTTACATTTAATTTTTAAACACTTTGATAAAAACTGATAGAATAGATAAGATAAATTTTTGTAAACAATTCTGTCATGTTTTATCGTGAAAATAATTTACCGGTTAATCACTTAAGTAGCTCGGGACAATATTCGGCAGCTTTAACCAGGCAAAGCAATACTACCTCCTTATATTGTCAATCAACATAAAATTCTATGGCTAGATTGAAAAGTTACATCAATCATCCTGTTTTAAAATATATTTATGGATTTTTAAAAAAAATTGTTTCGGAATTTTTTTAAGGTATTGCGGGCAATGGAGCAGTCGGGTCTCCTTTACGGTAAAGGGTCACCCCCGCTCATGGACGAGCGCGCCACAATCCGCGTTTTAGTTGTGTTGTCAGCTTTTTTACGCCACTCAAGTGGTATAATTTCATAGTAAAAGTGCAGTAAAGGTGCTGGTATTCTGTGAGTCCTTGGTACCATTTCGAACGAGCTGTCCCAATTAGTGCGTCAGCATATGCTTCTGCATGGCTCTCCGCGGGTGTGACAGTGTTAAGACACTCGCACAGGTTCGCTAAAGACGAAGCTAATTTATATTTATGTTTTCGCAATTATTCATCCATGGGAGAGCCACGCTGAAGCGTATGCTGATGCGCAAATTGGACCGGCTCGTCCATAGTACCACGGGTCACAGAATACTCAGCGTGAAATGGTAGTTGTACTTGAAATGGTACTTCTACTGTAGTTCGCTGAATGAATGAGGATACCGGAGTCCCATAAAAATGCTGCTTAAGCGACGTAAATAGCCGGCAACACAACCAATGCGCGGACTATGACGTGGTTGTATATAGGCGGTGGTGTTATCTTACCATATAGGAGATCCACCAACTCCGTATTCGCTAAACCTACCGTTAAAAAAAATGGAGCTGTAACGTAATTATTATCTAATGTAATCGCTTCTAAAACTTGTATTTTTAATTGAACGTTATCAAAATTGTTATCTCAGGTCTCTTTCATCACTAGACCTTGATCTTCTTTAAACTTCGTGTCGTTAGAAAGCACCTGTGATAGATAAAAATAAGCATCACGCACAGCTAATCACTAGATCTTTCTTCAATGCCATTAGATACTTACATCAATTTTAGTCTCTGAATAGAAACGTCTCATATCTATATTACGTGTTTATGGTATGCGGCAATATATTATATAACTATCTTATTACTTATATAATAAATGCAAAAGCAACTAATGATTTTAATGATTTTTATATTGGGTAGACAAAGGCTCTTTGTAAAGAGAGACCCGGGGAGAGCCATGCTGAAGCATATGCTGACGCAGTGATTGGGCCGGATCAACCGAAGTGATACTACGGGTTCACAGAATGCTCAGCGTGAAACGGTACTTGTACTGTGTTTCGCAGAATGAGTGAATATATCGTTTAATGCCGGCATCACAACCAATGCGCGGACTGTGGCGCGGTTGTTCATGAGCGGCGGTGTTCTCTTACCATATAGGAAACCCACCTGCTCCGTTGTCCACTATAGAATAAAATAAATATCTTTTTAAAAGTAAAATATGACCAATTACTGTTAATTTATAGAATAAAAACTAAGCTTTAACTAAATTTTACTGTTTTTAAACCTGGACGTGTTTCAGAATATTCTGTAACTTTAGTTATGAAGGTTTTTTTCTATTCAATAGCGGACAACGGAGCAGGTGGGTCTCCTATATGGTAAGAGAACACCTTCGCCCATGAACAAACATGCCAAAGTCCGCGCATTGATTGTATTGCCGGCTATTTAAGCCACTTTTAAGGGCCTCTATATCCACACTTACTCTACGAAACACATTACAAGTACCGTTTCACGATGAGTATTCTGTGTTTTATTATTTTAACAAACAATAAACCATTTGTTTACAGGAAATGGATTAATTGATGAAAATGATTTTATGCAGTGGGTTACAAAAATACAGGCGTTACAAGGATTAGATGTAAGTTCTAGTGGCGGCGACTCTGAAGAGGAAGTCACTAGAGATCTACTAGCAGCCTTCAAGTACGTATCAAAAGAAAACATTGCTTTTTTAATATATTTTTAGGTATAGTGGACAACGGAACACCGTCGTCCATGGAAAACCGCGCCACATTCCGAGCATAAGTTGTGTTGCCGGCATTTTTAATGGCCTCCGATATCCTCACTCACACAGCCAAATACAGTACAAGAGTATAAGTACCGGTTCACGCTGAGTATTCTGTGATCCAGTGGCTATATTGTGTGCTTATTTTCTATTTATCTACCGAATAGATCATAAGAAATATAAATATGTTTTAGGGTTTGATACTTATATATCAAACCTTTTACACACACATGGTGAGTAACCACTTGTGACCTTTTTAAAACAAAAAAACAATGTAAACAATTCCTTAATTCCAGGGTATTTGATCGTGATGATAATGGTTATATTACTCGAGACGAGCTACGCACTGCACTGGAGATAATCGGCGAACCAGTGACGGATGCGCAATTAAATCAAGTGCTTGCGCTAGGCGACATAGACCATGACGGTCGGATCGATTATGAGGGTAAGTTTTACTTTTGTGATGCTTATTAAAAACTCTTCTGTTTTGAAGACAATTTATTTTGGATTCGGTATATTAACTGGGTGGGCGCCCCACAAGGTGGACAGACGACCTTATAAAGCTCGCCGGAAGATGCTGGATTCAGGTCGCCTCCGACAGGTATGCATGGAGATGCAAGGGGAGGCTTATGTCCACCAGTGCACGTCTTACGGCTGAAATGATGATGATGATGATATAAACTGTTTTTAATCAAAAACGTCGGCGCCCAATAACTTTAAGCTGAGTACGAGAAACTCCTAAGCATCAATAGTAATTACATTTGAATATTAAAATTAACAAGTTTATAAACTACAGAATTTTCCGGGTGTTCTAGTAGTTCATTTTATATAAATATCAATAGTTAAATACATTTGTTCTATATCGGACAACGGAGCAGATGGGTCTCCTTTTTGGTAAGAGAACCCCGCCGCCCATGAAAAACTGCGCCACAGTCTGCACATTGGTTGTTTTGCCGGTTTATTAAGCCGCTTAAGCGGCATTTTTAAGGAAGGGCCTCCGATATCAACACTAACTCTGCGAAACACAGAACACTGTGAATTTTGTGAGCCCGTGGTATCACTTCGGACGAGCCGGCCAAATTAGTGCGTCAGGATATGCTTCAGCATGGCTCTCCCACGGTTGCGACACTATATATATATTTAAATATGGGTTACAAGGGTATAGTATATTCTTTAATATATGGGTAATAAGGAGGCTCTTTGTTTGCCAAATCTGCAATGAACTTGATTAATTATAAATTACAACCAAAAATATAAAAAATTGTTTAATCAGTACATTTTTTATTTCAGAATTCGTTAAGATGCTGTTGTAATCATTCGGCCTGAGACCTGAAATAAAAGACCTCACTAGTTTAAGATAAATCCTACCTTAAGTCATGCCTAATAATACTAACCCCATCAGATTAGTACATCTAGTATTCCTAAGACGAATGTGTCTGCAATATTTTTGATAATGATTACAGTTTTGTGCTGAAAAAGACACAATATAAAGCCTTAAGGATGTATTTTCCAGTTTCTATAAAGGAAGTAACTAGCTATCAATGTAATAATAAGTTTCCTACAATTAAATTAACACGCGCTTCCCTTTCTTATAAAGCATTCAAATAACATTAATTTTATATCTTTTTGAATAAATGCAATAATCAACTGATAATTAAGGTATTGTATAAAGTTGATAACGCGGCATAACACGTAGTTTTAATTGAATGCTGTATTCAATTCCCAGTCACAAATATAACAACAATTTTAAAAATGCAACCTTAAAAAATTCCCTCCATCTTGAATCATACCGAGAATTCGATGTAGTTTTTTTTTACAAATGATGTTAGCTGCAGATATTTTAATGGATGTAGTTATAGCAGTTAGGCATATCATTGTAAATGTGTAATATAACTATAAGTAATTACATAGCTCTGAAAAATAATAAGCCTTTTATAATACGCTGCTACGGTTTTGCTACACGAGAGCTATATAAAAATGTCAAGTCCTACTGACCAAATAATTCCTGGAGGAGGAAAATTTTAGGACGAAGTGTTTAAGTGTTAATTTATTTTATTCAAATATTTATATTAGTTCTGCAAATATATCTTTACTCTATTCTTCAACATAAAATGTTTTTAATCTCCTATTATATAATAATAATATGGTTGTGAGTTAAGTTTACCATACATACCTATTTTTGCTTACAGTGTCGAAAAATCATATAAAGATTCGTTAGACGTTTTATAAAACATTCTTTTCAGAATTAATATTATTAGCATTTTGAAGTTTAACAATTTTTTACATATTAAATATTGAATAGTAAAACACCACTTTTGATATACATATATTTCGTTGAAATGTTTTATCTGAAAGCGTTAAATAAAACAGCTAAAAGTAGGTCTGGTTCTAAAGAGAGATTACCTACATTCTGCTGTATACAAATTAGCAATTATAATACAAAATGTTTGTACCAATGTGTTACATGTTCTATAAGATTAAAACGTAAATAATTTAACAAATTAAATAATTTTGTGATCAAACTATGGCCTTACAAAGGCTAGTGATGTGAATTAAAAGTGATTAAATAATAAAATTGCCAGTTTTTTTACTCCCAGTTTCCAATTAACATTAGTAAATTTAACACAACAAAACTAGATTTAAGATATATTAAAGAATATTCAATCTACTCCTGATAAAAACTTTCCAACAAAGTCGCATGGCTTCGGTTCTGCTGTTGGTGCCCAATTATCCATAACATGCCCCTTTTGTTGCCAGTTATGAGTCATTTCTTGTAAATTCATGTAGCCCTTTAATGAAATGTAGAACAAGATTTAGACAAAAATATCATTAAAACATATTAATGATATTAAACGGGTTTATTTCATTTGTTTATCATTAACAAATGTATCTAATATATAAAATAATGAAAATATTTACATATGACTTCTTTATTCAATGAATTTAATATTGAGGCTCTTCATTCAAATGTCAGACAAATATAAAAATGTTTAGCAGATATTTTTTTAAGGTATGAATAATAAATTAGCTGAAAATTACCTTGATAATTAACATATCAATAACTCGAAGATCAGTGACACAAGCTTGTTTATAAAATTGCTCCCTCAATTTCCAGCGACAATCCTCTTCAGTTTTTGGTATATCATACTGTCTGACTATAGGGAATATTTAATAATAAATTGAAAGGTGTAAAGATTGATTATACTAAGATAAAATACTGTTTTGACTTTAAAAATTAGGACTAAATAATCTAAAAAGACACTCAGAGTCCGTCAGCGAGCAATGGAGAGGGCAATGCCTGGAGTCTCGCTGCGAGATAAAATCAGAAATGAGGTTATCCGCAGCTGAACCAAAGTAACCGACATTGTCCGCCGTATTAGTAAGTTTAAGTGGCAATGGGCTGGCCAAATAGACAAACCGACAAACGATGGGGAAGAAAACTGCTCGAGTGGCGACCGCGTACCGGAAAACGCAGAGTGGGACGTCCCGCCACACAATGGAAAGACGATCTCACGAATCAATCGCTGGATCCAGATCGCTTAAGATCGCAACAGGTGGGCGTCTTTGGGGAGGCATATGTCTAGCAGTGGACTTGAATAGACTGATGATGATGATTAATCTAAAAATAATTTAGAAGACTAAACTTTGTACACAACTATTAACTCACCTAAATATGGAATATATCTAAAATATGCTTTATACAAGCCAATGACTCTTATATGAGCTTCACAATAGTTTGTAGATAAAAGTGGCCTTGCTGCTTTACAGCCTGTTACTCGAGAAGCCATAATAGATAAAGAGATTTGTACATCAAATTATAATATTGAAATTATGACATGTTAAAAATGACACATGAATTTTTCATAGTCTAATATAATAGGTTATATATTATGTTTTTCACTTATACCTTAAGATACTTTTCATTTTAGAACTTATTATCATCAGATATAATTTATTATGCAGATTGTCAGAAATTACTAAATAAGACACCTCTGATTTTAAAATCTATATTATCTATTTATGATCTTTCTGTACACTGATTCATTCTAGTCCTGAGAAAAACTTGGAAAGGAAATCCTTTGGTTTTGGTTCCTCTGTTGGTTTAAAGTATGTCATTATATGGCCCTTTTGTTTCCAAATATGAATGACTTCTTTTAGTTCCATTTGACCCTGAAAACAACACAGAAATTGTAATATATAACACAGATTATTTATTTTAAAGAAAAATTGTTTATATGCAAAATTTAAATACCTATCAAATTTAAGATATGTTTTAGTTCAAATCTTACTTAATAGGTATTTTGATTAAAAGTAAACTAATTATGAATTCTGATAACTGAAAAACCAGCCAGTCAGTTTTAACACAATCTCCCAAAAAATTTATTTATAAATTAAAGAAAGTACTTAGTAGAATAGATTCTATTACATTTTATGTGTACATGAATATATATATATATATATATAGAGTCCTTACCTTAATTACAAGCAAATCAATAACTCTTATATCTCTCACATCTTTATTTTTAAGAAAGTATTCCTTTAGCTTTGCACGGCACTGTTCTTCTGACTTCGGTATGTCATAGTCTTTAACTGCAAACAGTTAACAAGTTTATTATTTAGATTTATAAAAGAAACCATTTGTTTTGAAAAATCTTTTGATGACATAACCATTGTACAAACCTATGTAAGGAATTTGACGATACCAAGCTTTGTAAAGGCTTAGGACTCTTGATCTGGCTTCTGAAGAGTCAAGAGAAAGAACGGGCCTTACTGTTTTAGTGCCAACTTGTATAGCTTTTCTTGCAGACATTTCGTACTAGTTTGTTTTCGTAAAAATGTTAAACTCTCTTTAAATCATTGCTGATCGTCAACTGCGAATTGTATTGAGACTGTCATATTGAAAATTAACATATTACATTCAGCAATTGTCAAATCCATAGCCGTCGAAGTAAACTGTATATACCTGGGTTATCTGTGATAAATAGACGGACATTGTTTTAACCGTATATTTTCAGGTTTAACTAATTTTACTTGTGCCTTATAGAATATGTTGACCACTTTTACTCTATTTATAACAATTAATCACGTGTTCTAAATTATGTTACTTTTCTTAAATAGCCGTTCTATTTAATTTCTTATATAATCGGATTTTATAAAAAAATCCACTAAAATTACGTATAAAGAATTTATAATGTACCTACATTTTTTTATTTATATATAATGTGCTCGATTTACTAATGTCGCTAAAAACTCTTACGCCTTCGGTTTATATATAGTTTGACAAAAATAAGTAGAATATATTACGCGTAATATACAAAATTCAATTAAATTTCGATGTATACCTACAGACAAGTTCCGTGGCAGACAAAATTTTATTCCTCCATACAGTAACTATTAAGTCTACAATTAACGTATTTATATCTGTCGTCACGTGACCGCGCAGATGCCGACAGGCATGTGTCGTGCTGTACAGTGTTTTGGGAAAGAATATTTTTTATGCGCGATGCTTGTCTTTACGTATCTGCGGCTCCTTGCCGGTCAGTGTGAATAGTCTCTGGACTGCATACGTATTTTATTTTTTCTTGCAATGGATAACGAAAAACTCATAGAAATTGTACGCGATTATAAATACCTATATGGTTTAAGTGATAAAAGACATATTATATTTAAATTATTTCTATATTATATTATAATTTATTATATAAAAAATATTCTTGAAACAGTGTCCAGTATTCTCCATCTATTCTTAAGCATATGAATTCAGAATTTAGTCATACGTTTTGCTCTTTTTTTTTAAGTTTTATCTTCTTTTAGTAATTCAATTATGGACAGACCACCAAAAGAAAAATGTTTTACCATTTTTAACACCGTGTATTTTCATCTTAAGCTATACAGTAACTGCAAGTGAGAGCAAATGGCACGTTTTCTTACGTTAGATATAAATAAATGTTGTCTGTCGGTATCGTACACGGCACTTTTTCGACACGCTCCGTGTCTGTAAATATGAATCGACCTTTATACCGATTATTGTTTATTGACACAATAAACACGTATAACTCTTATATTACCTGCTCTTCTGTTCATTATCTGTTATCACGATTGAGAGGGAATAAAATAAGTGCGACAGTTCAGTTACAATATTATTATATGAACATATTAAACATTTATGTCTTAAACATTTAAAATTACCACATCGTTACAAAAATAGCAACAGGATTAATCGAAACAAGAACATACTTTACAAAAAACAACGAAAACAAAATCTTACGACCGTTACGATACATGTGACACACGCTTAAAAATTAATAAACAAGCCAACAAATATATATAACAAACAAATTAATTTATCTTTTTCATATTAATTGCCTAATGGGCACGTTTTTGCCCCATACTTAGGCGTGCGTTCTGAACTGTATGGGTCTATTAGGAATGTATCCTTCATCCTTCCTGGCATGTACGTGAAGAAAATATCTCTACAATTAAAACGTATTATTGAGAAAAATTTAATTCAATTTACTTAATTCACAAATTCAAATTAACTGGCTTATTTTGGTCATTATTAAATTGTTAACCATTGAAATCGTTTGAGTTAGAAAAACTATTACGTCATATTTACATTTTTAAAAATATGATCAGAAAAAGCACAAACCTATAATATTGTTTATGCCCTGTGATTATGCCTCGCTCAGGATATATTAAATTTAATAAGTGTTTAAAAATATTTTAGCTTATTATGTTTTCTTAGGGAAATTAGGCTACAAATTACGAACTAAAACTATATAATAATATATATTGAATAACATACAGAAATGCTTTACTGGGATATACATCGTATTTCGTGGTTGCCCACCAGAGCCTTGTTTGCATAAGTTGCTTTAGTCTATTTCTCATTACGAAATCGTCTAACAGAATTTCAAACTGAAAGAATATTTTAAACTATAAATGTAAACTCTTTATAGTTTAGTATATATAAATATATATATAGATAAATATATATTTTAAATTATTATATAATGATAAATTACCAATGTTTGTACGAGATATCGATGTGACCAATCCATGTGTTCTAACTGTTTCAAAGTAAATGGTATTCGATAGGCTATGGCACGAAAATCGATATGTTTTAAATCGAGCCATCTTCTTTGTGAAATAAGAATTAATTTCTCTGAAAGATTTTTAGAAGTAAATTACATGCAAATTACTATTTATATTCATAATAACAATCTACAAAAGCTCAGCTTTTATCATTTGAAAAATAATTCTTGATACGAATGTATTATAAAATTTATATTCCTTCTGGTTTTCCTTTTTGGCTTCTATGACAAATGGTCACAATCTTAACAGTGTCATTTTGAAATTATTTAAATATAGACAAAGACTCGTACAAGAATATGTTCAGAATTCAAAGAGAGATACAAATGTTAACCTTGAACCAACATTTTAATGATATACATTTAGAGAGAACAGATTTTAAGTAAAATATGTAAAAAATTAATGTAGATAAGCTACGATATCATAACATTTATGACAATTTACAGTCAATTGACAAGTCATGATAGTTCAGCTGTTAGTATAAATAAATATTAAATAACTTACTATGATCCGCGGGTGTAAGCTTCCCTTTAATCCGTTTTCGTGCCCATTCCAAAAGGTTATTTAGAAGACTTGCTTTCGGTAGATGAGGTATTAAAAGCGGTGTGTTTGACAACTCAGCCAAAAACGCCTGTATTGTACAGATTGTTAATGATTAATGAAATATAAACCATTATATAAAAATTTAAAACCATTATATATTGCGTTTTTATTATATAGAGTGAAGAGCCTTCCATGGATACCGAAATGCACCGTAAACCTGGCTTTTCTTGTGTTACCGGCTTTTTACAACGTTTTAGCAGTAAGCTAAACGGTTGTATTATTCCGTAAGAGCCTAAATAGTGTGTCAGCACCGCTGAGCCATCGGAAAGATAGTATTATGTTTGACACTATATATCACTTTGAAAGGTCTTGTCACTCGCACAATCACTGTAAAGACCCCATACAATTTAAAAATGGTTCTCAGACTAGGGAATCTAACCGCTACATTCAAAAAAATTCTACGAGGTTCATATTTTTATATTGCTTTTCACACTCACTCACTGTACTGTTATAATAATTAACAATATCCATGTGCCAGAAAATATTTATCTTATGTAACAAACACGTTTAATGTACGTACTTCCAGTAAATCTTGAAGCCTTAAGCCCGACGGTAGTAGAGTCGGCATTGATGGCTCTCGCTGTCAACAATGTATATAATTTAGACTCGTCATATTTAAATTTAAATTTTTAAAAAAATTAAAAAATAAACTGTCATTGAATAAGCACAGTTAGGCTTGTTTAAAGCATTTTGTGCCACGCACCACCGCTCTTTGGAATCAACTGCTTGCAGAGGTATTTCCAAATCAATACGAATTTGGGACCTAAAAAAAAACGTGCTTAAAAGACCGGCATCGCAGCCGCGACTGTGTAACACCTGAGGGTGTCCATGGGCGGCGAGCCGCTTGTCCTAGGTGAGCCTTCTGTTCGTTTGCTTCTATATTCACAAAAAACATTCAAATATAAATTTTAACATAAAACGGAACGCTACTTCAAATAGTTTCAAACTATAGATGCGTTTGATTTGTGAACGTTTTCATTATTGCGAATATACAATGACTGTTTTATAACCCGCAGTGATAAATACCGACGGCTCGTTCGACATAAGCGCCTCTTCAACTTTATCACGAATAAAGTCCTCTAGTGGGTCCATTTGAAATATCTTTGCTGTATCGAATCGGTGCTTGCCATGCCTCGTGGGCGGATAAAAATACTTCTCTTTCGGTTTGCCCTTATGATTGTAGTCATAGAGGTGGCCGCATTTGCACTTCGACTTGTCCAAATAATTCATCACTGATTCTTCCCTGAAACGATTTGAAATTATCAAAACAAACACAAAGCCTTGAAAATTATACAAATTTAAAGCATGTATAAAAATAATATAATAAAAATGAATATAATAATAAAATACACACACTATACTGTATTCTGTGAGCCCGTGGTATCACTTCGGTTGAGCCGGCCCAAATAGTGCCTTAGCATAAGCTTCAACATGGCTTTCCCATGGCTGAAAAATGAATAATAAAAGAGAACCAACCATCTGTCGACGCAATCACAGGTCGTGTCACACTTCTCAGTAACTGTCTGAGGAAATTTCCAGTAGCCAACAATAACGGTAACCAAGTCACCATCAACATTCACCACACCAGCGTTGATTGGTACATAGCCCGTTGGAAGCAAGGAAACACCTAAAATATTTAACCAATTGTATTAAGTAAAAAACACTCTATCCTATTATGGAATATCTTGTAAGCTGCCGTGAAGTCAGGGGTACCGGGTTCGACCCCCGGTCTGAATAAAATGTATAATTCCTCTTCTAGTCTAACTTCCTAACTATACCCGTTGGAGAGCAATACTGATGGACATGCTGACGCATGACTCGGCAGGCGTCATTCTGCCCCGTATGCTATATACAGGACACCAACGTGACACTTTTTTTATGTCTTTTTGTTTCCTATATGGTAGGAGAACACCGCCGCTCGTGGAAAACGTACTGTTAACAGTCCGCGCATTAGTAGAGGCACCATTTCAAGTAGAGCTACATTAGATGCCAAGTATTCTGCGAGCCCGTGGTATCACTTCGGACTATATTTTGTCAAATTTAGAAAATAGTTTTGTAAAGTTACAAAGTGTCATTAAAATACTATCAATAGTTTTCGCGTCAAAGAGTAACAAACCAAATTCGCGTTTTAGAAAGTAGTTTATTTATTGACTATATATTTCTAATTCCTGCAATTACTTGACATTAGCAAAATCCGTGGTCAAATAAAAGGAACGAACTATGGAGTAACATTTAGGAGATTAAGGAGTAATATTACGGAATAATAAATATATTGAAATTACAAATTTATAACATTTACGAAATAATAGATAATGTTAAAAAGTTGTTTAGGTATCGCGCATTTTAAAACTTTTTGCTTCTATGTATTATTATTATATTTTTAAATTGTAATTTTTCTTTAAATTATGACTCACCATTTAATAAATAATTCGGCTTCCCACCACTAAATGCAACGCCACAGACATTATACTGCACGTTCTTGTAGGGCGCTTTATACTTAGGTTTTGGTTTACATTTGAGCTCTTTCATTTTGCTTGCCATCGCCGCAAGTTTCGGATTGCCGTTACCTGTCGAACAGAAGATTAAATACTTATATAGGTGGGTAGATATTGCTATACGTTCTCAGATTGAATGCCTAGTGCGACACCCGACGGTCCTACTTGCACCCCAAGTGTACCCAAAGGCTGTTGGTGACACAGAAAGGG
>DWCF01004587.1:0-16030 GCA_018230265.1 Delias oraia | reverse complement strand
GCTGAATATGAATCCGTTGTGTTTTGTGCCTCGGGTGGAGTCAGTCCGCGTGAAATAACTGAAACCAGCAAACATATGTTTTATCACTAAAATGCATTAATTCAACGGCTTGAGAGATGTGTTCTAGGTTAGGTTTCAAGACATGAGTTTTATTACCAGCTGTCATGACAAATTAAAACATAAATCCTTTTTAATTTGTCTTTCAACATTTTGAAACTGGAATGGCTTTAAGTATTTGAATGAAAGTTTTATTTCTTATTATTCCCGTAACTGTATGACAAAACTTTAACGCGCTTACCTGAAAGTCTGTGGAAACTTTTAACGGGGGGTTGTGTATTCAGTTCGCACGTATAAAGACCTGCATCCGAGGATTTCACTGATTTAATAACTAACGCCCAAACATCGCCCCCTTTCTTGATACCTGGACCTCGAAGTGGTTCGTCGGCTGTTGACAAGAAATGGAGCATGAAAAAAGTAGTGAATATAAATATTAACGAATAAAGTCCCATCATCACAAAATTTAAAAATCATCACAAAGCATATGCTGACGCACAAATTGGGCCGGCTCGTCCGAAATGATACCACGGACTCACAGAATAATTAGCGTGTAACGGTACTGGTACTGTGTTGAGTGAGTGAGGATTTCGGAGGCCCTTAAAAAGTGCCGCTTAAGCGGCGTAAAACGCCAGCAGCACAACCAATGCGTGAACTGCGGCACGGTTGTCCATTGGCGGCGGTTTTCTCTTACCATTTGGAGATCCACCTACTCCTTTGTCTGCTACAGAAAAAATAATAATTTTAGGAAATAACTAACATTATTTCCGGTTTTATTAGCATTATAATGAAAAAAACAGTAAATTTACAATAAAGTCTAGATTAATGGCTTACTGTCATCGTGTAGTACTTTAATCCTATCATCCCTTGTCACCCTGACGCCACCAGCAGTTAACAGCAGGGAATCTCTCGCGCGTCTCCAAAGCACTGGTTTGCCTCTTGCACCCAGAACCACGCAGGTGAGCAATGCATCCTCACCACTCTTCACAGCTACGGTGCCAGCTGGTGCTTTCATCCAGGCCTCTCGAGGCTCCTCATCGTCAGTACTTGTTGCTGTTGCGCTTTCTATTGATTCTTTGGCATCTGTAGCAAAAAGGATTATATTAATATAAAGGAATATTTATTCAACATATAATTCCGATAACAGTTAAGCTTTCATTCAATGAATAGTTTAAAATCGGTGGAGCGAGAGTTTATTCTATATAAACAAAAGAACAACAAATCTTTTTTTATTTATAGTTTAAACATAATATTAAAAAATTTTCAATATACATTTTATATAATCTAAAAATTATAAAGATAGTCTGGATGTATGGTTTCTAGAATTTATTTTTTTAAATCGTCTCAAAACTACAGTTTTTAATACACAAATAATAAAATCAATTTATTATTGTGATTTGAATCGACGTAAAAAAAATACTCCACAATGATTACGTTTCAGCAGGTAAATATCTATTGAAATCTAAATTTGAACGTCACGTGTCTCAGCTATTAAATATAATGTCCCACATAACCTTGAATTACAGCCATCACAGGTAACTATCTCGTGGGGAATCAGTTGGTAATTAGAATGCGGGGATCGGTAGCCATTCAAAAATAGTTTCCAACACGAAAACCCTGGAGATTTGGACGACCTCTCCCCCCTCGGGCAAGGTTTGTACCCTTTGTGGCTTCCTCGCGAATATAAATGCGATTTTACTGCGCGGTACGTTTATTAGCGTTGAATTTAAGATAAATATTGACTCCGCACCTAACTTAATATTCCTAGTAGTGGTTCTCATTTAAGTCTGAAAGCATTTGGATAACATTATGAAATTCTGATTTAATATTTAAAATTAATTATTTGGAATTTCTGTAAAAACTCAGGACACATGTATGACAAAATCTTGAGTCTGCTCACTCGTTTGCCGAATTCCCAATACAGCGTAACTCGCCTAATATTATACTTATTATTTATCTATAGAACATAAATAACTGTACAATAAAATAAATATTGTCACAAGACACAAAATATACACCGCCTGTAATTTGACTCCGTCGCTCGGTCATTTGGATTCAACGCGTGGCGTGGCGTTGGGATAAAGAAATGAAGGCAAATTGAGCGACCGCCCCACACATATTCTTACAATGAATCAATCTGTATGATAACAGCTGCCTGAATCTCTTATGACTTTATACGAACTTAACACAGCATTGTGTGCCTTAAACCGGCAGTGTAGTGACGAGAATTGTGTGGAGGAATTTTTCTGATTGATTTAGAAGTACAGCCATTTTTTGAAACGTTTTTGAATGCTGTCGACTAGATTCGGATAGAGCGCTTTCCTCATAGTAATATTCCATCTTGGAGTTTGTTTTGAGAGCCTCGTAGCATAATGGTTTTAAAAGTGTACCATGACGCGAGAGGTATCGGGTTAAAATCCCGGCCCGGACAATTTTAATTTAATTTTTAATTTATTCGGTTACTGGAAGGGCTTGACAGTGGCCGGGCGAGTGTCTTAATACTGTCGCACCCGTGGGAGAGCTATACTGAAGTAAATGCTATATAATTGGGGCGGCTTGATCGAATTGATACCACGGGCTCACAGGATACTCAGCATGAAACGGTACTTGTACCGTTTTTCGCAGAATGAGTGTTGATATCGGAGCCCCTTAAAATTCCGATTAGTGGCGCAAAAAGACGGTGGTATTTTCTTACCATATAGAAGACCCACTTGCTCTGTTGTTCGCTATATAATAAAAAAAATGTAATATGTTTTTAAATTATTGTTTGTTATCAAAAGAACTTGATTTGGTCATAATGTAGGTGTAATAGTAGGTCACGAATGTGAACAGCAAGTGTATATGGAGCATCTCCGCCAATAGAACTTCTATATATTAACCCATATCTTGAGACCTTGCTAGTCATTTTGTTCGCGCCCTCATTGTGAAGTCTCTCAAAACAATGCTAAGAAAGACAAAAGACTACCCTCGTCTCTTCATTTGAGTCACAATGTTACGAATAAGCCCGAGTATTTCTAGAATACTGCATTACTTTTCAGGTGAAGTTTCACGAAGAGAATAAATAATTAGTGTTTCGCGATGAATGCATCTCTCTCTCTTTTTCAACCGGAATATTTAAACTACTATTAATAATCATTCATCATCAAATACGCTTGGAACAAAATAACACAATAAATTAATAATTTAAGAAGAGGAAGAAATGTAATTAATTGAATACTCAGCATGAAACGGTAGCTGTACTTGAAACGGTACTCATTTGTTTCGCTGAGTGAGTGAGGATATCGGAGGCAATTCGTGGACTGTGACGCGGTTGTCCATGGGCGGCGGCGTTCTCTTACCATATAGTTAACCATTTATGCTCCGTTGTTAGCTATACCATAAAAAAAAGAAAAAGGATACAAATTATAATTAAATATTTTTAAGTTTCCAATTGATTATTCTTTGTTTATTCGCAATAGATTTGATTTAAGTATAAGTATTCTGTGAGATCGCTCGCACCTGATCAAGATAATTATGTTTTCAAAATTACTTTCAAACTTGGAAATTTCGTGAAAAAATATAAAAGTTTTCAATAAAAACATCTTAAGTATTGTTCTTTAACATATTTTGTAATAAATAAAATTTTAAAAGATTTCGTAAGCATTTTGTTTCCAAAAATACTTATAAAGGATTCAAATCATTCGCAAAAAATATATAAAACATTATTTTTTCAATTTGTTATTTAGTTATATTGTATTATTTTTTACAATGTACAATAATATTATAAAATTTGTTTCTTGTTTAGTTTTTGCATTTTTTACATTTTTAATTGGTATTTTCCTGATTACCTTTTGGATTGCTTAAAAAATATGATTGATTAACTATAATGATAAGGCTTTCTATTCCACTCAAAAGTACTTTTGCAAAATCTTTTAAATCTGCTGAGATTATAATTTATATTGATTCTACTTTAAAGTAGCTACTGTCTAATAATTTCAAAATATAAAAGCTTACATTTTCAAATATAATATTTGAAATAACGTTATTCCTCAGTATTTCCATTCAGAAACGGTGGGTTCTGAACCGGAAGGACATTTCATATTCCTCCTACACATTTAAATATGTACACATATTAAGAATCTAATGTAGTAAGCCTTACATATACTCCTTTTAAGGTAATATTTTCTCCAAATTTAACATATTTATAAGCATTAAGTGCGGGTCCATTATAAGGGTTACATCAAAGTAGTCCCAAGTAGCATTAACCTAAATATGTACATATCATATTATATTTTTTGACAAATTCGGCCCGTCCGAAGAACCCTTACTTTATTAGCTATTGGTGCGGTTATGTGACGTGGAAATATTAATTGGTAAAGTAGCGTAAAAATTAAACGAGGCCAATCTGAAAAAATAGGCTAGACATATTAATATAAATGCTGCTACGACTTGGCGGCTCGAATCTCTATCCGACCAGCATAACTCTTTGGCGTAGAGATGTTGGTTCGCTAAACATATTCTATAGTATTTATCACGGGGAATGTTCGAAGGAGCTGTTACCTGCAGTTGAATTTCATCATCGAACATCGTGGCAGAATACTAAGTTTCATCGTTATCACCTCGATGTTTCTCATTCCAAAACTGAAAGTTTTTTTAAGGTATGTTGTGCAGTGTACCACCACTCTGTGGAATCAGCTGTAAACCAATACAACTTGAAAACCTTCAAGAAACGAGCGTACCTATTCCTTAAAGGTCGGCAACGCACCTGCGGATCTAATTGGGCTAGGGCTGTATATGGACGGAGGATCGTCTATTCTAGGTGAGCCACCTACCTACTTGTTTGCCACCATTTCCATAAAAAAGACTGTGTTGTTATTATATTTAATTTGTTAATATTATTCTGCTTTTTTATGATTATTATAATCACATAATGTAGAGATGTCGCGTTTATATATTACGTAGTAATAACGCATTTCGTGTTTTAGTGACTTATAACATGAGTGTATCTTCATGTACATATATTTATATCAGAGGGTTTTGTTATTTGTTTCAAAAAACTAACACCTACTTACCAAGTAGAGAATAGAAATGTTTGTTCTGAAATTGCTCTTATCAAAATAGTGGTCATGTCAACCATGGAAAAGGCCATTTGCGTCAGGTCGGTTCCTGCTCTTCGGAAATAAGCTGAAGACGAATGAAAGGGCTAATAGCTACTTAAAATCCGGGAAGTGAGTTGACGACTCGATATGGCTCCGTATAATTTTGATTTCATACATTTGTATGGATGTACTACAAGATTTGTCACGGAATATTACCTCTCCCTTATGTTGTTTGTTCTATATGAATAGAAAGGCTTAATAATTCATTTCTTATGTATACAGTTGCCTAACTTTATCTATATAATAATCTCAATAATTAATATATCAGTCTAAACCTCATCTATAATTTTACATAATCTTTTTTTATAGTTTAGCGGACAACGGAGCAAGTATCTGATATGTTAAGAGAACACCGCCGCCCATGGACAACCATGCCACAGTCCGCGCTTTGGTTGCATTGCCGGCTGTTTACGCCATTTAAGTGGCATTTTTAAGGGCCTCCGATATCCTCCCTCACTCAGCGAAACAGTCCAAGTACCGTTTCACGTTGAGCATTCTGTGAGCCCGTGGTATCAATTCGGACGAGCCGACTCATTTAGTGCTTCCGCATATGCTTCAGCATGGCTCTACCATGGGTTTTTAATTTATAGGTATAATAAAGTAAAAAAATCTATTTCTACCCGAATATATCCAAATGATATAGAAATTTGTAAAATTATTTCTAAGAGAATATAAAGTTCAAAAAGTTTGTGAATAATTCGTTCTGGAATTTGAATTATTTGAGAAGCAGACAGATGTACCACGATATATGGCTTTAGGTAATATGTACCTGTCTGAAGTAATAACTATTTCAACTAAATTAATCGCCGAAGTACTTACACTTCACAAGTTGTCTAAGAGTTCTAATATACAGCATCAGCCACGCAAATAAAAATAAAATGTAATTTTATTTATTCTATAAACACTTTATACATAGCTTTTTATATGTTTATTGGTGAGATGACTACTGTAATTTTATACCACAGATTCTTCTAAATACACTGACAAATCATTGTTAATGTAATACAATCATTTATTGATAACAAAAAAGTTACAAGTCACTTAATCTTATTAATTCATATTAATATTATCAGTAAATTAACAATTTTATTTAATTAACCGACAACCGATGGGGAAGAAAAGTTCTCGAGTGGCGACCGCGTACCGGAAAACGCAGAGAATGGGACGTCCCGCCACGCGATGGAAAAACGATCTCATGAAGGTCGCGGGCAATCGCTGGATCCAGATCGTTTAAGATCGTAATAGCGTCTTTGGGGAAGACCTATGTCCAGCAGTAGACTTCATAGGCTGATGATGATGAACTAATTTATATTATTATATTTTATTTATATTAAGATGATACACAACTATGATTCGGTAATACAAAATGAACATTTCTCTTTCCTATATGTTGGTCTATACTAAGGGAATTTTTAATAACTCTTCCACTATGTAAAATACTTCCAGTAATAACCACTGTTTCATTTGGTATTTAAATATTGGGGTTGAAACATTCTTTACCGCCTTGTGCAGTCTGCCGAAGACCGAAAGGATTATATTATATTTCATTAAATTTACTATAAAATATGTTCCTATTAAGACCTATCCTCCATTACATATCAAGGAAATAGTGCGATAACTATTTAAGTCGATCGTCAACACGTACTGAGTATAAGTTGGAAGCGCGCCACGACTCTTATAACAGTTTTAACCCTCCACTTAACTAGAACGTAGTGTGAAACTTTGGTTTCGACTCAGTCATAATGAATTTCTCTAGTCATTCCAAGTGTTAAATGAAATAGTTTTACCTTCGTTTGGCGTTCACGGTTCAAAGTTTATCTGATAAAATTTTAGTTTAATACTTGCCGTCAAAAGATTTAATATTTATGTCTTCTTTTAATGTATATAATTAATTGGTGATATTGGATACTAAAATGATAAATTTAAATGTAATATTATTTTATATTATTTGTAATACTATTTTATATTATTTGTAATACTATTTTTTAAGCATGCATAAAAAAATCTAACAACAAATATTCATAAATCTCACCCAATCGAGTAACGTCATATGATTTGTTAAAATTAGGATAGACGACTCTTAGCCTACAAACGCTAAAGAGGTTTGAAGTGTCGCAGGTCGTCGAGCAAGTGAATGCGTTAGAGTTAAGTAATATTCAGTAAATTACTACACCCGCGCCACACAAACACGCAACGTCAGCGTTATTGCTGGATGGAGTTTAGATTAAAATTCCTTTACACTGTGTTACAAGAGACGTGCCACATTCAACTTAATGAGAAAACATTTGAAAACGGATATACGGCTATCGAAATAAATTCACTTATCTTTAATTTCTTATCTTACGACTACCAGACTGAATATTTTGGCTTTTTACACTCAGTGAAACATAGTAGAAGTACCGTTTCAAATACAACTACCATTTCACGGGGAATATTCTGTGAGACCATGATATCATTTCGGACGAGCCGGCCTAATAAGTACGTTAGCATATGTTTCACCATGGCTCTCCTATGGGTACGACAGTATGAAAACACTCGCCCGGCCACTGTCAAGCCCTTCCAGAGAACGAATAAATTATAAACTAAAATTATATTATAACATTATAAAATTATAACTATAATTATAAACTAAAATTATAATTTATATTCTGTACTGTAATTTATTCCGGACCGGGACTCGAACACGATTCCTCACTCTTCATGGTAGACTTTTAAAACCATTTAGCTACGATGTTCTCAAATCGTTGACGTTATTCCAAGAATAAGAAAAGTATAATTAATTTTATAATTATCTGACTTAAAAAGTTTGACGTTTAAAACAGTGATCGATTAAGGAAAATTATTTAACCGTAATTAATGTTACGATATCCTAACTAAAAAATAGATTTTCATTTGACATTTCTAATGTTTTCCGTATCGTATACCGATCACGCCTTGTTGGTCGCCATTAATCATGTGCATAATATTGATGAATTGTTTACCTAAGTCAGCACGAATGCATATAGCGCTATCATAAGTTCAACAGATCATTAGACTGATTAACAAAGGTTTTTAGGGAAATTCTACTAAATTTCGCCTCTCGAAATGTTTGTATTAATGTATGTTGTAAGCTGTAAACTGTTTTATTACATATATCTTATTACTTTATTGATTCTATATAATATAAAAGATTATAAAAAAATATATAAAAGATTTTCTGATCAGTATACCTATAATCATACTGCTGGAGTAGCTAAATGAATCATGCAGCTGCTTGATTCAGTGGAATAATAAATAATTATATTTCGTGGGCTACTAAGATCATGTAAGGAAAAGATTATTTAAATAATCAGCATATATGTGTTTGACCCATATCCCACATATATTTTGATTTTATTATATAATGAAATAGGCTCAATATATCTGCATTTTTATGGTATAGTGGTAAGCGGAGCAGGTGAGTCTTCCATATTGTAAGAGAACACCACCACTCATAGTCCGCGCATTGGTTATGTTGCCGGCTTTTTCACCGATTGAGCAGCATTTTTAAGGGCCTCTGATTTCCTCACTCTCGCAGCGAAACACAGTAGAAGTATCGTTTCACGTACAACTATCATTTGACGCTGAGTATTCTGTACATCCGTGGTATTACTTCGGACGAGCCGGCCCAATCAGAACGTCGGTATATGTTTCAGCATGGCTCTCCCACGCATGCAAAATCAAATTTGCTTCCTTTAGTGTACATTTATAAAGTATCATGATCTAAAAGTTCATAATATATGTTTAATATAACTATGTTGTATCATAAGTAACAGTTTCTTCGTACCATTCACGTAGCTGATACTTAATACAAAACGCATATTTGCTACGCCATAGTACCTAGTACCTAGTAGAAGCAATAAAATAGTTACGCACTTTATAGAATTGAAAGTTTTTATCATGACATATATGTCAAATATTATTTTTTTTGCTAAATTTATAGATTAAGTTGAATAATTGTTTCATAATTAGATTTCTTAACAGGAGATTAATTTTAAGAGAAAACTTACAAAGGCGATAAGTTTGTATAAGTAACTGATTTTAACGTAGAACAGTAGTTTCTATTTTTAATGCTTTAAAAAGCAATTAGACAATAATCAGAAACATTAAATCTTAAAATCATAAAACTAATTATTAGAATGGGCGGCATAAACTTTCTTATAAAATGTCCTCGTTAAAGTTACTCTGAGATGCCAACTCGAGCAAAGTTTTCTCATTTAATTAAACGCTTTCAATATGTCAGATAGCAAGATTTAATATTAGTAGCAAGTCGTTTGATCGCGATAAGAAATGAAAAATTCTCCCCCAGTGATATGTGGCTTTTTATTTTCGCTTTCTCATTGTTGCTACACACTGCCTTTCAAAACAACTACTAGAAAACCAATATTTTGTTCTAAAACTACAGACATCAACAATCTACAGACGACCTTATAAAGGTCACCGGAAGACGCTGGATGCAGGTCGCCTCCGACAGGTATTCATGGAAGTCCAAGGGAGAGGCCTATGTCCAGTAGTGGACGTCTCACGGCTGAAATGATGATGATGTATATAAATATATAATAAATTTTTATAGTAGGAGTCTTGCCACATTTAACTACACCTAATTTTAGTGTCTTTTGTTTTCTATGTTGTAATTTTTTTCCTACTTTAAGCGTGCAATAGTAATATAAAATTAGTATCAAAGTTTTATACTTAGCTTATATTACCTAATATTATAATATTGAAACTGTAATAATAAATTCTTTTGCGATATAAAAAGTTCTCAATATTTGATTAAAATACAGCATACATAAATGATATTTTGAAAATGGAGACGTCTGTGAGTCAGAATATTACGAGTAATAAAATGACCACGTATTTTCCTCTAACAAAACCAGAATTTATCTCGATAGTTTTCTATTAGAGGCGATTTCTTCAATAAAATACATTTAGGTAGTTGATTTGATGGCTTTTCACGCATATTAGGATATAATTTTTGCAAAATGGATGAATATACTATTTTTTTTATATTTTCAAAATTATTATTAAACATTAATTTAATTTAATTTTTTAAATTAATTTAATTTGATTTAATTATTATCAAACATCATTCATACAACAAAAACTGACATTCCTTAGAGTAAATAAGATTTTATCACTACTATTTTTTGGTATAAATTTAAATTATGTATTACAGTATTATATTACAAAAATATAAAAAGAGATATTGTAACAGAGAATAAAATTTAAAAACCAGCCTACAAAATACGAATATTTTTAACTAAATGATATAAAAGTTTACAAGCTTTGTAGCATCAAAAAACTGGTTGCAAGTCAACTATTTGGAAAAAATAGAAAATTGAAAATGTGTCCTGATACGCTACAACTGTTCCAAATTTAGTTTAGTTTTTCCATTCCAATCTACGGATACATTAACCGTATTTCCGGGTTGTTGGCAAATGGTATATCTTTTTCATTCCCTCTATTTTAATTAAAATTGAATGCAATAGGGTTTCTCTTTAGATATAGAACTGAAGTTATAATAAAATGAAATTTTATTAAAGATTATTCGTTTAAGAATAATTTTGATTATAAATAATTCATATAAGAACTATCGTTTAGTGTAATTTTGAACGTATTTATTCTAACGAATAGTTTTGATTAACGTAGAATTCTAGAACGAAGCCGTACGCAATTACATTTACAAGTCAATATCGTTACAATCTCGACTACTATATATTTCAGTTGTTTGACATCCCATCAAAGATAAACACGAAATTAATCATAATGTCAGACAAAAACAACGCCATCAAATATTTAGATATCCTAATAAAACTTCGGAATGGCTCCGATTCTCAATGGCTGAACAAAATTAATCTTTAAAACTTCATTATAGCAAAACTTGCGTCATTTTCCACATCAGAAGACTCATTAGGAGAGCGTTTACTAAAAGTCATTCTTTTAAGTTGCTGTCGAGTTAGGCTAACGACACGAATGTAGCGTAAAGTTGTAAGCGGTTTTCGTCTTTATTAAAAAAAAATATGTTCAATACTTTGAATAGGTCTTTTATTACGACTGAAATTCTACGTTGATTTTGTGTAATTTTAAACGAGTACTGAGTATTTCTAGTGTTCTTCATGTCGTTGGGGGTGTTAAAAGTCGCCGGAAGACGCTGGATGCATGTCGCCTTCGATAGGTAAGCATGGAAGTCCGAAGGGGAGGCCTATGTCCAGCAGCGGACGTCCTACGGCTGAAATAATGATGATGATGTCGAATGAGTATTTATTAGAATAACATTGATCTAATAAATTCCTATTTCTTTCATTATACTTGGTGATTTTATAACTTACATTTAATTTAAGGATTATTAAGAAGAAAGCGAATTGTTGAAGATATTTTTAAATTATCAATATTTGAGAATATATTAAGTTTGTAATTTCTCGCCAAATGTTTTAGAAATCGCCAAAGGTTGCAGTTGCGAGAGCATCCAAAGTTGTAATGGGCCATCGAGCTGTTCTCGAGCAATTTGACAATTATTCAGGGTCAGATATTGGTGTCATTTGTAGACGGTCTTAAGGATATAATTACAAACGACGGACTTTAAGGATTATCCCTTCGGATAGTTGTATCCTTTGGATAATTCCTTAAGCGTAATCCGTTATATAACTCTCTTGGCATGAGATATTGAATTTCAATGAAAACGTCATGTGATGTAAATATTTTACGTCTGTGTAAGTCGTAAAATTAGAATGTTCCTAAAATTATTCCGTTAGCATGTCGTCGATTTTAATTGATTTTAAATATATTGTATATATATACATAATATGTAATATTGCAGAAAAAAATCTCATTAAAATAAGTTTTTTACATGTTTTCTACGTGTTATAAACAGTTATTAAATAACATAATCATTATAAAGTATGAAGAAAAAAACCGCTATATACCTAGTTGGCCATTAAAAACTCTTTAATTTTATTCAAAGCTAAAGCTTTTATCCCTAATCGCGTCAATTGAGTAAAAAAGACAGACGACGATCAATTAGACGGCCAATAATGACGTCCACAGAAGAGGATTACATTTAAGAATAATCCTGCCTTTTTGTTTTTATTTCCGGGCTATTCACGATCGGATTTCGGTCTTCTCGGTCTCGATTTCGGTCTTATAATATCGATTTAAATGTAGTTCTATTTTAGATGAACACAGTAATTACGTACCTTCGCTCTGTACAAACGCAGAGAACGCTAAGAGCGCAACACCGAGCGCCAACGCTTTCATCTGAAAACAAAAAACTCTGTTAGTTTTTCATATTGTTTTAATTATTTTTGTCTCTACTATAGGCATAGCCATATTTTAATTATGCTGGTTGATCTTCTGCATGGTAAGAGAACACCACCGTCCCTAGACAACCGCGCCACTGTCCGCACATTGGTTGCGTTGCCGACTTTTTACACCATTTAAGCAGCATTTTTAAGAGCCTCCATTATCCTCACTGACCCAGCGAAACAGTAGAAACACCGTTTCAAATAGAACTACCATTTCACAATGAGTATTCTGTGAGCCCGTGGTATCACTTCGGACGAGCTCGCCCAATTGGTGCTTCAGCATGGCTCTCCCACGGGTGCGACACTATTGAGACACTCGCCCGGCAACTGTCAAGCCCTTCCAGAGACCGAACAAATTATATATTAAATTATAACTGTCCGGACCGGGATTCGAACCCGATACCTATTGCTTCATGGTAAACTTTTACCATTAAGCTACGAGGCACAAAAATGATGTTTATAGAAAACATGGTGCTGCATTTAACTATCTATTAAAAATATATCATAGATATTCTTTTATAGGTAGATGAGTTTGTAGGGCCTCACAAACTCATTAAAGAATGAATGAATGTCAACTGAGCTACAAAAGCGACTATTAGAAAGCTCATAAAATATTATAAAGCCTGTGAACACATGTTTCGCAGTTATGACGGTAAGCTCTTAAATTGCTTTGTATCGTAGGGATTACGTGGATGCCGGCAATATTTTAAAAATTCATCTTTTTTAAATATTTTCTGCAGTGAAACATTGTTTGCTATTAATATAAATAAATTAACAACATCAATGTTCCGTGCATTTAATATAGATAACGTTATGTCATTTAAAAAAAATGCTTTTGTTTAATTTGTCATTTTCTTTTATAGAATTTCGTCAGTCGTTTGTAACACGAGACGAATTTATTTTTATTTTAATGAAATATATATGTTATTCGTTTAAATTTCCTTCTTTTTTTATTGTCATACTATCCGTACGATGTATTCATCATCATCATCAGCCCATTCAAGTCCACTGCTGGACATAGGCCTCCCCCAGTACGATGTATTGCATATGAGATATTATTAGAATTAAGTTGTAATAAACTACAAACTTCTTTGAGACCTCTTTGCTCGAGAACAAACTATATTTTAATAGTTGACACAATTTAATAAGTAATTGAGCGAAGACCACAACAAAGCGGCTTAACTGTTCCATCAAAGTTTGCAAATTAATATAACTTTATGCAAGTGTTTACCTGAACTGTAAGGCTTGTTACTACATCTGGCTTTGTCTGCCTGAAGAAGTTTTATTTTCAGTTCTTATAGTATCTTTTTAGTTACTTGGATGCAACAGTAACAAACCCAATTTTATTCAAAAAACTTTCACATTAATTACATTAATATTCTTAGTTTTCACGCAAAGCCTTGAGCACGCGCCCGTTATATCTTCTTAATTGTTATTAAAATCGTGAATAAGAAAAGAAAACTTCTGCAAAACAAAATTTTCGCGACAATAACGCGAAACGGCGTATCTTATTATGATTAATACCTTTGCAAAATATTTCTCTCACACATTTCTGAAATGTTTTAGCCTAAATAAATTGCATGGAATGGAGCATTAGGAAAATCGATGCTTCGGTCTGGTGGCTCCGACTGACCTGGATATTTTTTAATTGATTTTTTTTTCTTTTTTTCTTTTAACCTAACGAAATTTATTAGTACTAGAATTAAGCATTCGTTTATATAAATAAAATTATACATTTACCAACAATTTCATCGTATGTTTCGCCCATAAGAATTTCATTTTTATATTCAGAATCTGAACTTCAGAATCAGGACTTCCACCCACAAGGTAGACAGACGACCTTATAAAGGTCGTTGGATGCAGGTTGCCTCCAATAGGTATTCATGGAAATCCATGAGTGGACTATATGCATGGAGGTCCGAATAAGAGGCTTATATCCAGTGGACATCCTACGGCTGAAATGATGATGATTATGAAACACTGATGGTATATGTAGGACGCGTCAAATGGATTTAAATTCCAGACTAAGTTTATAACTATCTCAGTTCAAAAGTGAAAACTGATTTACAACAACCTGATTGGCTATTCAAACTTGGTTTAGTACAAACAAAAGCTAACAGAAATATATAATTCAATGTGCAATATATTAAAACCCGTGTCATGGTGATAAAATCATGATTATATATAATTAAATAATGATTTGGAATGTGTCAAATATTTAGTAGATAAATTGAATGTTCCGCTTTCAAATAAAAACTTGACGAAATAAAATACGCCTGTGAGTATTTTTTTATTCTATAACGTGTCACAGTCCGCGCATTTATTGTGTTGCCGGCTTTTTACGCCAGCTTTTTTCAATAACTTTTAAGAGCCTCTGATATCCTCACTCACACTGCGAAACACAGTACAAATACCGTTTCACGTGAGTATTCTGTGAGTCCGTGGTATCATTTCAGAAGAGCTGGCCCAATTAGTGCGTCAGCATACGCTTCAACATCGCTCTCCCACGGTACACGAAATAAAAAACAAGTATGATTTAAATAAATGGGAAAATATAAGAAAAATAATTATTGCTTTTTTGCTGAACTTACTCTAATATACTAGGCTTGGTATATATTTTTTTATAAGTCGTAATTTATCGGTTATTATTATTATTTAATTTATTGTCAAATTTAATTTAATAGTCATTGTTCAATTCTATACGTGAAAGAATGTATCAGAGTTTGTATAAATTATTTTGTATTGATAAGGTATGTGATATATTAGTAATGAAAAATTACGTTTATATAAAGGAACAACATGACTCTGTAGTTGGAAAATGTAACGCACACTCCATATACAAATAAAAATATTAAATGCAGCCGTAACGCCGAAGCAGCATGATCGCGAAGCCGAGCAGTTTTCATGAATAATAAACATTCTCATATCACTTGTATGGGTTTACTCGCATTCTTAGCTTAAACAACGATCGCATTTAATTTACGAACATGCAGGTTAGAAAAGTTCAGTATTCTACTTTTACTTCGAGTATCTAAAAAAATTGTATAAACAGTTTAAAACTGTGTTTTATAATAATAGTAAGAAATATAATCGCTAAAACCGCTCAAACTGTTCACTCAAATCGTAAGCACTTTAGTGTACAATTTATTAGAAAGATGTTGTGATCGAGAAAATTCTTTGCTACAAAATATGAAAATCACAACATTTACGAGACATTCTTATCTGTTATTAACTTGTCCGGAGTTTTCAAATTAGCTACAAATAAAAAAGTATAAAGTAAAAACCTAACCAAAGATTGTTAACAATGCTGACACAAGCAAAATAATTTATTCTTACAATATATCATCATCATCATCAGCCCATTCAAGTCCACTGCTGGACATAGGCCTCCCCCAAATAGGGGGGTTATTTGCCTTAACCACCTCGCTTGGCAGGTGGGTTTGTGATCGCAGAGCATCTGCTGTACTCGAAAGGGCGCTGCTGCCCACCCTCCGGTGAAGTGTCCTTTAGTCGCCTCTT
>DWCF01004586.1:0-16033 GCA_018230265.1 Delias oraia | reverse complement strand
ACGACATTTAAAGTTTATTATTACACTGTCGATCCCTGATTATAATATTATGTGCTATGCCACGTATCACGCTGACTGTAGAATGACACTAGAATGACATTAGAATGACTACAGACAATCACGCCTTCACCGCGCTCTCACGAGCGTGGCAAATATAAAATTAAAGAATTTATTTCTTTACATATATTAAAAACCGGCGTAAATTTACGCCACGTGCCAACACAAATAATTCTTTCAGTACATTTAGCCTAAGAATTGTAAAAAGATACGAGTTCGCCGAGCCTCCCGACATCCAACTGTTTGTATTCCATGTTACCAAAAGAACTCTTATTTTAGCATCAGCAAACTGAATTGGTTTCGGTGTGAGTGACGGCCCGCTATCGGGCTATCTCTACAGCGACACTGTCCAATGTAAAAAGCATCAATGCCTGCATCTCCACACTTGCCTTATCGCTGGACGCTTCTCAAAAAGATTAACTTCCACGGTCAGAACAGCAAGTTGTCGCCTCCTCCACCCTTTTTCGGCTACAGCTTGTTGCTTGTAGCTCAACACTACCTTACAATCCAATCAATCGTCGACAAATGCGATTACCCTTATTACTTTTTATTTATTTTAAACTTACCCGCACAATAAGCGGGTAGATGGTTAAAAAGGGGGTAGATGGGCTGTATTTCCCACTACGAGCGTGTCATAAAGTAGAAAAGGGTTCCTCCTTGAAGGAACGCTTCTGCCGTTGGTCAGCTCGTCCGGTGTGACACCAACAGCTGAAGGAATCTTTTTGTGCTCCATCCAGAAACTGATAGAATGCTTTTCTCACGTGTAAAATCCATGCTGGCGTATTGGTTCATCTGGTGCAGAGTGATACCACGGCCTCAATATACCAATACTTGTGATGTTCCTTTAATGAACCCATTTGTTTAGCCATCAGTAAAGTTGTAGAACGCTTGCACCGCCTTACTTAACTATTACAGTTATTGTCCTATTGCAAGAAAAGACATAAAAAATGATACAACACTTCTCCCACGTAGGAGAGCCATGCTAATATACTTATTCGGTCAGCTCGTCCGGAAAGATACCACGAGCTTGTAGAATCACTAGCGTGTACTTGTACTGCTTCTTAGAACGAGGCTTCTGGGAACCCTCTTAATATACCCCTTGACTGGTAAACAACAAAAACGCGAATAATAACACGGCTGCTCATGGGCGGTAGTGATTTCTTTCCATAGAAGAGGCGCCTACTTCGTTGCCCGCTTTACCCGTACTGCTAACCCAGCAGAAACGTTATAATATGCAAAAGCATAAATCGCTGTGATAAAAAGTTTCTATAGCCTTAAAAATATCGCTCGTCGCCTTGCTCACGATTCATGGGCGTAAAAGATTTCATCATTGCAATGCCGTTGAAAAAAAAGCAAACAATTGAACGTAGATAGGGTAATCGAGTGATAAATATTATTAAAGTAACATTCGCTAAGCTCATACACATTTGCTTCAACGACATGCACGCTCTGAGTTGAATTAATCTCCGCCAATTGTTAGGGAAATCTGACTTAAAATACGTTATATTCATAAAAATAATTTAAAATAATGCTCAGTTTTTATTTAATCGTAAAGTGCATAAAATAAGGTTATTTATTTATTTAAAAAGTAGACTCACGCACTCGCGGCTCTGCAAGGACAAGGCGTGTCCATGGGCGGAGAATCGTTTATCCTAGGTGAGCCTCCTGTTCATTTGCCACCGTTTCTATAAAAAAATGGAGGTTATCTTATTGAACCCAATCATTAAAAATAAAATGTACTTATTTAAGGAGAAAGAAATTTAAATCTATTTTCATAATCCTGAACTTATTTTGAATTTCTTATATACCTACTTACAGCCACACTTTCCCCCCGAACAATGCGTCATTTCAAAATCTTGCAAAGTTGCTTGTTTTCCGACACGTCATCACAATTCCATGCTAAATGCATCTTCATTAGGCAGTTCACAAACAATCTCCGCTGAGTTTCGCGAGAACGATTACGTGAAACCATGTTAAGCTTAAACTTTGCTGAAATGAGATATTTTCTCAGTGTTCTGTCTCGTTTTTGCAACAACAAAAGCATGTTAGCGAGAGAGTAGCAGAATACGATGACTTTCGTTCAGCAAAGCAGAAGAAATAAACACAATTATATTTCCGCAAGTTATCTAGGTGGCGTTGCCCACACTAAGAGAGTCGGTATTGTGGTAAGCTTTTATATGGCAAGAGTGAGTGGTTAGGATAATTGGAACAACAATAATTAAAAGGAATCAGAAATGTCTTGAGCAATAAAACTGGTTTATTATTATAAAGATTCCTAAATCATTCGATACAATAATTCTCTTATATATATATATATATATATATGTGTGTGTACTTATGATTATATAAAAGACAAATAGGAAAGCTTCAGCTTTTAACGGGTGTGGTGACGGCTTTTTAGGGATACGGTGTAATTTTAACAGCGCCCAATTGGTATTGGTTCTTCTACAGGCAGGTGATTCCTCAGAAAGGAGGTGCGCGGCAAATATTGTCTTGCAATCGTTCGTTTTAGAACGACAAACATTATAATTAAAAAAAAAAAGAAGGAAATAGGAAGGCTCATGTAGTATAAGCTTAAAAGCTGGCAACATACCTGCGGCCCTGCAATGACTAAGGGTGTCCGTGGGCGCAGGATCGTTTATCCTAGGTGATCCTCCCGCTCGATTGCCACAATTTCCATAAAAAATCTCAGTTTTCAAAAGAACCCTCCTAGCGCTAATAGGGCCGCGGATGCGATGCCTCCGTTTACATACAAGTTACGGTAATTGTACAACAAATGCATAGATTATGAGATGTAACAACGATAGTTATTATCTTTCAAAGCGGATCTGATGAACGAAAACCTAAATAAATTTTCCAACTTCACGCAATGAATGTCTTTTCAAAGCTTAAAACGGCTTTAAACAGCTGTGGTAGTTTTTGTAGTGTGACAGAGGTGTATTATAGGCTACGGTAGATAAGGTACACAGCGTGGAAAGCTTTGTCCTGCGCGTGGGAGATAGGTTTTAAGTTCGGCGTTATGTAATCAGTTCGTGTAGACTACGTCTAACTGCATTTGTTGGGAGTTTTCTAACGGGCTAGATTGAATCTAAACTTACAGTGGCGTGGTGAAAGGTACGAGTAAGGAGTCTTCAGACACGCGAAGCTCCGGCCCCGAGTGAACATGTATATATACTCTGCATTCAATCTTTTCCTACTTTTTTTACTGAGTTACTTTATTCAGTTAGAAATAAGAATTTGATGAATTTTTTTAAAATAAAATGGCTATATAAGAGAGACGGGACTCTTAATGCGTAGAGCTCACCGTCGTTCATTTAACTTTGTGAAATTCGCGTATTATTTGTGCTGTCCGCCTTTAACGCCAATTAAGCGGTTAACTTAGTAGGCCTCTGATATCACCAGTCACTCAACGTGCAAGTATTGTTACACCCTGGTAATTTGTGAGCCCATGGAATCATTCGGGACTTAAGAGGTTTATTTTCAAACAATTATGTACATAATGTCTTGTATTATAAGTTAAGTATCGGTAAGCACTAACTTTCAAATACAGCGAGCCTGCCACGTGTGCTGTAGTCAAATAAATTTTACGACAGTAGAAAATGAATTATTATTTAACATGCAAAGGACTCGGGCAAAAGTCGGCCCGTTTGAAGAATGGAACATAGAAGAGGTTCTACTCACCTAAACAATGGGGCAATTAAAAACTCAGACATCGGCGTGTAATTACCGCTTCTCGTGCGAAGACCCCTTAGCGCCATCGCCGTAGCTCTTTCTATGACTTCAATACTTTGTCCGACTCAGTTGCTGAACGTAGACTACTCAAGTAAACACAAAACCGCATTCACTGCCTCGCGCCATTGTTGGGTTTTTAATGAAAGCATGTAATGACTTGTTTGAGGCACGGTTTCTTACGTGCTCACTGTCTGGAGCATTCAAGTGTTTTGAGTCTTGTATGTGTTTGGTAACTTACATTACTGCATTCGGTTTTTCAAAGGGCTTGACAGTGGCCGGGCACTTGGCCTGGCACTGTCTTATTCATGGAATAGCCTTGCTTATTAGCCTTGAAATTCTACTTGTACTGTGGTTTCCTAAGTGAGTAAACCTATAGGTGGCTCTCTAAATTATATAGCGCGTAATCAAAGCACGTATTGCAGCACGATTGCCCATGGGCGATGTTATTTTTTTTCATGTCAACCTCGTCCTTTCACCTATTACATATATGTAACAAACAGTACGTATAAACTATTAGAATTGTGTGACATTTAAAATAAATAAGATTGTATTTTAAAAGAAGCTGTGTATTAGGAAAAGGCTAGGTTATATATCTATTAAATAGCTCTACCTAAGGGTAGGTCCCTGAATATTTCAACTCTTTGAACCCTCTGATAGGAAATCATTGAATATCCGCCAGGCAAATTGGAGGGTCCAAGCAATTTTGCCAAAAATCAAATAATGAAAAATGCTCTTCACCAGATAATTCGATTGAATATTAATTCACACATCATATGAAAAAAACTCACTCTTTCAATATATGAGTAATGAAATTAATTTGAGGGAATTATTGAAATTATTTTTCTCATTTCGAAATGGGTTATGGTATATCGGACAACAGAGCAGGTGGGTAAGAAATCACCGCCGCCCATGGACAACGGCGCTACGATCCTCGATTTGCATTACTTACCAGATTTGTACGCCTCTTAAATGATATAATTTCTATATCCTTTCTCACTCAGCGAGCCAGTACAAGCAATATGTCACCCTGGTTTTCTATGAGCACGGGCCGTCACTTCGGTCGAGTCGAAGATTTCATTGAATTATTTATATATATGACGGAATATTTTCTATTTGGTCTCCGAGTATGTACTTTATTGGGTCACTAATTAATTAATAATTAATTTTTGTTAATTTTATAATAATATATGTGTTTGTATAAGTAAGTCTAGCATCCATTCGATATAGATCTATTTAAAATTAATTCTATGGATTTTAGTGGTTTATACGTTACTAAATACATATACTTAATACAAAATACTTAAGCTTACCTAAAAATACTTAAACTTCGTAGCTTAATGGTTTCAAAAGTGTACCATGTAGCTAGAGGTATCGGATTCGAATCCCGGTCCGGACACTAATAATTTATAATTTATTCGATCTCTGTAATTTCTTGACACTGGCCGGGCGAGTATTTTAATATTGTCACGCGAGTGGGGGAGCCAAGTTGAAGCATATGCTGACGCACTAACCGGGCCGGCTCCAGCGAAGTGAAAGCGCGGGCTCATAGAATACGCCGCGTGAACAGGTACTTTTAGTGTGCTTCTCAGAGCGAGTGCCACTTAAAAGTGCCGCCAACCAATGTGCGATCTGCGGCGTGGTTGTCCATAGGCGGCGATGTTCTCTCACCATATCGGAGACCCACCTGCTCCGTTGTCCGTTATAAAGTAAAAAAATATATATTTAATAACTAACGTAATTAACTTTAATGTAATACGTGTATATTACAAAGTTTCAGGCGAATACATATTAAATTGGGCGGATAGTTCGCGAAGGCTTTTGAGGAGGCTCTTAATCAGCATCGTATCTTGCTCTTGGCACCAAGTGCCTTTGCATTTGGGCTTTACATGTTGTGTTCGGCCACTAAATTGATAACAAATCTTTAGTTTACAAATAAAGAAATCTTATTTAATTATTTAGTATCATAATTTGTTATCACCTTTCACATTTTACGCAATTTTTAAGTTTATAATTTTAATTGAAAATAATTGTCTGAAAGTGATTCCCAGGTTCAATTCTATTAATTTGTATAGATTTTAACTGAATACTACCAAAGCAGACGGTTCTGTTCGATTGTATTTGAATGTTTCTATGTATGTCAATTCACTAGTTAGGGGTATCTATATAGATCATGGTTACATAGGACCAAGGTTGGCAAATATATTTTCATGTATGATTTTAGTTTAATATAAATGTAATGGAGTTCCAAGCTTTTCAATGGTGGAAAACATATTTAATCTAATGTTTAGACAAAACATTTTGAAATACTGATAGCAATTCCGTGGCCACAACTGAGAAGCTCTTATCAAGCTCGAGGGAAGTTTTGAGGCCGCTCGATTCCTTTAATGCTGCAAATTAAATCACTCCAATTATAGCAAATTTAACTTTTCATGTAGAACTTTGGAGTTCGATAATGGATAAAGTTGTAACAGATTCGAGCCAATATTGATCGGCGGCTCTTTTAAAAAACTTCGCCCCGTTCCTTATAATCGAGATTTTTTCCCACACGGTTCTTCGCTTAACAGCCCAACTTTTCCTTTCATCCTTTTCCCATCAATGTACGAGACTCACCTCACAATGTACGAGAGAACCAAACAAATGCGTAGCGAATATATTCTGCGTAGCTTCGTAGATATATCAAATGTGCTACAACGTAGCATAAACCGGTAGCATTGTTTCAGTTACTTAATTTGGCGTAGCGAGTTGATTTTATAGGCACCGGCCGCTACGCCGAGCTTCTCTATGAAATAAACATGAGTTTCAGTGGATGTTTGTATACAGAAGGCTCTATCGATCTGCCGTTGATGGTTCGGCGGGTTATTGCTTGCGGAACACGTACGTCACAGCGGTCAGAGATCACTGATCTAAATGCAAACCGCATCGCGTCTCATCTCTGCCCCTCGAACGCAGCTGTAACGCTCTCAGCTTGATATGTGCCTCTGGCTCAAGCCTTTGGCTGAACTTGGTCTCGTTTATTGATTTAGGATGCATAAATCTGGAGTCCTCAATTAAACTGTCTGTTCTATTTATTTGCTTAAATAATTTTCTATTCCCTTATTTACCACCGCACCCTTGCTTCGTCTTTATATCTTATATTAATGATTCTATCTATTAACTCAATTTCTTATATTTAACACGATACATAGATAATATCTTATAAATATTTTTCGCGTCTTAGATACCAAATTTCACTGATTAGATTTAGTGGTTATCGATATGGTTACATTTTATACTAATAGGTATATATATTTTTATAGCACCTATAGCGGACAACGGAGCAGGTGGGTCTCCTATATGGTAAGAGAACACCACCGCTCATAGGCAACCACGCCACAGTCCGCGCATTGGTTGTGTTGATGACTTTGTCCGCAGCATTTTAAGGATATCGGAATCCTCATTTACTCAGCGAAACACAGTAGAGGCACCGTTTCAAACACGACTACTATTTCACGCTGAGTATTCTTTGAGCGCGTGGTATCACTTCGGGCGGGACGGCGCCGTTAGTGCGTCCTATAGTTTTAAAATGCTGCTTAAATGGCGTACAAAGCCGGGAACTCAATCAATGCGCGGACTTTGGCGTGATTGCCTATTAGCGGCGGTGTTCTCTTACTTTATAGGAGACACACTTACTCTGTTGTCCGTTATACTATAAAAAAAATATAAAAGCTTGCGACACAAACAAAGCGCGGATTGTAGCGCGGTTGTCCGTCATAAATTGGGTGCGTACTCCGTTGCACGCCATACAATAAAAAACAGTATTGATGTGTTTAAAACGAAATTTTCTCCAAGCACTTTTTAAAGTAAAATCTTAAATCTGCATTCAATAACTTAAAGATATTTAAAAAAGATCAATTATACATTCAAAAAAATATTTATAAAGCAAGACTGATTAAAATTTTAAAAATAAATGAATATTCATGAATGGCGGCATGCAAGCGTCGTTTGAAGTTATAACCCACTATAGCCCTATAGCTAGCCCTATAGCTAGCCCTATAGCTAACCCTGTAGCTAGCCCTATAGCTAGCCTTGTAGCTAGCACTATAGCCTAATTCCTTTTAAAGCACGAATTATTACGAATTGAATTAAAACTGAACTAAATGTGAAGTCGTAAATCATTTTATTATTCGTGACTATACTGAAATTGTTAGTACATATACTAAATGTAACCACGAAAATATTTTCTGGAAACATTTTGTACATTTTAAGTGTATACCGGACAACGGAGCTGGTGGATCGCGTCGCCTTTCTGGTAAGAAAACACTGCTGCCCCAAAATTTAGTCTGCATCAATCGGTATGTCTACTGTATTTCGCAGAGTGAGTGGATATCGGAGGCCATAAAAAATACCGTAAAGACGGCGTAAAAAGCCGGCAACACAACCAATGTGCGGACTGTGGCGCGGTTGTCCACAGAGGGCGGTGTTGTCTAACCAGACAGGAGACCCACCTACTCCGTTGTCTGCTATACTCTAAAAAACACAATTCAATCGTAAAGAAAGCTCTTTAGTGATTTTAAATTATGTTTTTCATATATGTAATCAGATAACTAATCGGTCACCCTTGGTCATAAAAAGTCAAATGTCCAGAGAAACCTCATTTGTTTTGAAACGAGGACGCCGGGTGGCAATCTATATGCAAAACATCGCGTGCACCCAGCATGAGAGTTGACCAATTAAAAAAAAGTAGCAACGCGCACTGTGCACGCTTCTGCATACAAATTGCATAAAAAGGTTTGTTTAATGATAGTAATGCTCGGGCGTGATTACGGGCGTAAAAGCTGTTCCTACGTTTTCATTCCAAAACAATTACCGTATGTCGTTCCACAACTGAGCGTTTTTAGGGCTTCTTTCCGCGCACCACCCTTCTGTTGAATCAGCTGCACGTAAAGGGATATCCCAACCGATATGACTTGGAGACTTTAACAAAGAACGTATCCATCCCTAATAGGTCGGCAACGCAACCGCGGCCTTGCAAGAGCTAGGGCTGTCCGTGGGTGAAGGACCGCTTTGCCCTCCTACTCGTTTGCGACCGTTGACATAAAAACTTTGTAAACATTTCTTTTGTATTAAATATTTTTTATTGATGGCAAGTAGAGGTCATAGAAATTAATGCATTTTCGAGTTTATGTTTTTTTGTTACTTTGAATTATTACTAGAGAATTGAATCTAATCTTTTTGTTATTATTGAATTTAAAGTACTTGAAGCGTCTATCGAGGACCAATAGTTAATTGAAGTTGATGACGTCATTATAAATACTTTTGTCGTTTCATTTAGACGAAGTTAACAGTAAATATAATGAATATTAAGACGAATATTGTTTTCCTATTTCCTGATTAAACGAAGAAGGTGAAACATGAGCCGCTACCTATACTCTGCTAGATTGGAGATAGTTATTGTAAGTGCTAGAAAATACACCTTAGTCGTAATCACTCGAGCGAGCTTCAAAGATTTAGTGCGCACTAGTTGGGCTGGCGAGCCCGAAGTAATACCACGGACACACTGAATACCAGCGTGATACAGTTATCACTGAGTGTGAGGCTGTCCGCTTCCATTATAATTATAACGTTTAAACGGCATAAAAACACGGCAGCACATCTGAAGCCCGGATTGTGTCGCTGTCAATCGGCAGTGGGTTCTTATCATTAGCAGCCCCGCCTGCCCTGTTGTCCGCTATATAAGAGGAAAAATTGAAAATTGTATTGCATCATGTCACATTTTGTGACTACACTTTATGGCAACTTCTTTGTAAAGAGTGTTAAAGTAAAATGGCGTAGTTACCTCGATCGGTTGGACGTTACTCGACGTTCTTTCGAGGTGACGATTGTGCTCGTAGGCTTTATGTTTATGACCGTTTTCGCGTAGGTGCTAGTAAAAACTTTTCGGTATAAATCTCTCATTCAATTGGGGTGAACGAGAGAAATTTTACGTTTTCCTTTATAAGACATTTATACTTTGTGTCTTTCTCGTTGGATTTGTTTCATTTTGATCGTAGATACATGACAAGAATCAAGATATTGAAAACACAAGTTTAATGAATTGGTGGGTATGTTTCGAAAAAGTTATGTTTTCAAGAAGTTTTAATTTTTAACTGACAGTTAAAACCACACTCCTGGGAGCGGTTTTTTGAAGGAGTCAGCGACTGTTTCACTTTTGTTCAGTATTTTACTATTGATAGTTATTTGTGACATAGCGGGCAACGGAGCAGTCGGGTCTCTTCTGTAGCATGAGATCAGCGCCGCGCACAGGCAACGGCACTACAGTCTGAGCTTTGGTTATGTTGCCGGCTTCTTACGCCGCGTAAACGGTACAATTTCAAGGGCCTCTGATAGTCTCACTGGTCCAGCCAAACACAGTACTATTATTTCAGTCTGGTATTCTGTGAGCCCCTATTAAAATTTCAACGATTCAGCCCAATCGGTGCATGAGCATAAGGCTCTTTCACGAGTAAGACGGTGTTAAGACGCCCGGCCACCCGGCCCTTGGAAGCACTTGGCCCGTGATTCAAACCCAATACATCTCGCTTTGTAGTAGGCTCGTAAGACCACTTAGCCTTACGAGACTCTAATAGTTTTAAACAGATGTAATTTTTAGGTAGTCATAATTCTCTCCGATAAAGTATGAACCTGTGTTAGCAATTGGACGTTTTCATATTTCAAAGTCTAATAACAAATACAAAGAGAGCTGCTCCTTTATAATTGAAGATGGCTAGAAGATACAAACGGAAGAATCTCCGTTTAAAAGTAGTTTCTGGTTAAGTATTAGGCGGGTTTAAAGCGGAGCTAAAAGGAGAAAGTACGCGTGCCCTGACGGCCCAGTTCGCCCTTGAAACCACTCGGCGATCATTATCAGCGCTTGTCAGGTAAATCAGCAGTTTTAGAGGCCATTCCGGCGAACGTTTCGGACAAAGATCGCCCTAATACCCTGATACACTGCAAGTACATCGCTATCAGGCAACGTTTTACGAGCCACTAAATTACATACGACTGCTCGGAACTCGTAAAAAACTCATCAAACGAAAATTGGGAGCACTCGCGATGCTGATACGAGCAATCGTAGTAATTATGCCGGTTACAATTTACTGGCCATTAAATTTTATTTTTTATTAAGCGTTCGTCTCTATTGAGTTGGATGCTTTTTTATTGAGTAGCGGGCAACGGGGCTGGCGAGTCTCTTGTATGGTGAGATCACTGCATCTCAAGCACGCCACAATCCGCGCTTCTAGCTTCGTGTTCTTGTTTAGCGTCACGCGCCTCCCAACACACTCAGAGAAACACCGTTCATACTGTTTCTTTCACAAAAGAATTTTCACGGGTTTTCGAGCATTTTAATAATTTAATACAAGTGTTTTATACTACTGTATAAATGTTTCATGCTGAAATACTATGTAATTTATATTCGAAATATTAATAAAAGCAATTAAGAGATACTCATCAGATTATCATTTAATTATTAAGACACTAAAAAATCAATCCAATGATGTGTACTTTTTTATTTGTTTAGTCTGAAATATATATTCATATTGTATTTATAGTGTATTTATCTAGAATCTCGTCTGAATTTAAACAAAAAATCAAATCACGCTAATAACACTCCACATTTTATGTTGTAGGCTAATGGGTACGTTAAGCAAGCCTGGGTCAGCTTGGTCGCATACGCGACTACCATCTTCATTCAAACTACATTCGCTCGGCCAACTTTTTGCCTGATGAAAAATATGCAAATTTCACTTCAAGTTAAATGTAATATGTTGGCATTAACATACACATTCAAGCGATAGCTCGTTGCCACAGAGTAATTTGCATGAATATAGTTTGACGGGCGTCTTTCCCGAAGTTACTTACGTTTGCCTACACTGCGGTAAGACCTGCAGCGGCAGTGTAATATTGTTCTCAGGCAATCTCAATTTTACTGAAGTTATGGCATACAAAATTGGAATAATTTTTCCGCCTCGGATCTGTCTACCCACTTAGGAGGCTCTTCATATGAGTGATGTGGACTTGCATATGTACAAACTTGTACTGAAAATTATGCTTTTTTTATTTGTTATTGATTTAAAACTTACAAATATATCATAAACAAAACAACAGTAAAAAAATTAAGATGCCTAAGAATTTCAAGATAAGCTTAAAAAGTGGTCGCTCTAGTCTGTATTTCCCATCACAAGGGTTGATTAAGGGTTGATCGCAAGTAAACGCAGAAACTAATATAATAAAATAAATATCATCGCCGTGTATGGACTGCTGTGTCACAATCTGCGCTTTCGTTACTGCCGGCTTTTTACGACACTTAAACGGTATAATTTCAAAGTCCTACGATACACACATTCACTAAGCGAAACAAAGTACAAGTACTGTTTCACACTGATATTCTGTGAGACTGAGTAGATGGCCCAATTTATGCATCAGCATGTCTCGCCCACGGGAAAGACACTGTTAAGACAATCGGCCCGGCCACTGTTAAGCCCTTGCAAAGACCGAACAAATTATAAATTTTTATTTGAACCCGATACCTCTCGCTCCGTGGTAGCTTTATAAAACCACTTAGCTACGAGGCTCTATAATATATGAAATATGTTATAAATGAAATAAATTATCCCACATGTATATTGTTGTATGTAAATCTAAAACGTGTTTCATACCCTCAAATTGTGGGTACTTCGTGTATTCTGATATTCACATAATCAAATAATCAAAATGTCAGTGTCAAGTTTTGCTGGAAGACATTAATTCCATCCCACCAACAGGGGTGGCGTCCCGAAAATGAAATACACCGTAATTCCAGAAATGAGAGGAATAAAATTTCATTGCCCGCAGTATGGCCGGGCATCTGATACTCTGTATCTGCCTGTCAATGTCACTTTTGACGTGTAACGCGTAATGGCGGCGCGAAACAGTTTCGTTGTATTTCTCAATCGTTTATTACAGATTCTAATTGTATTCTATCTATGTTTGTCTTTGGTTAAAATTTTGGTTCATTTCATTTCATTTGATTTCAGTTCTCGCTCGATTCTCTGTCGTTGGTTCAGTAAATAGCATTATACTGCACTAGTAAAATGGTGATCACAGTAAGCAGTAAGCACAGAGGCCAAAAAATCGAAGTTGTGTTAAATAAATTTAAGCGGCCAGTTCTGCGTGGTTGTTAGTAATAAAGTTTATGTTTTTTATTATAATATGCAATAATAATTTGCGGACCTACGACCGGCAAACGCATACGCGGGGGACAAGTGTTGTGTATGGGTGGAGTACTTATGTTAGGGGATCCCCGGCTTGATTGCCTTCCATTTTTTACTTTAACAAATTCATTTAACATAACTGTAAAACTACTATAAATTGCTGTCTCATTAATAGCACTGACATTTGTTTCATTGTCAATATTTAAGTATGAGCTAAAAACTAAATAAACGCATGTTTTACAAGATCAACTTAAATAATCTTTAATCAGTCTATGCATATATTAAAAACAGTGCCGTTTTGTTTGTTTTATTGCCAAATTAAGAAATCCTTTCACCATTAGAAAGCATTTTAAAGGCTGTATAATATATTATTAAAAGTTAGAAAGCCTTACTAACACGCTGTGAGCCCGTCATCACTACTGACGAGTCGGCCCAATTGTTGCGTCAGCACATCCATATGCCTAAGACAGCGTTAAGACACCCGCCCGGGCAATGTCAAGCCCTTCCGTAGACCTAATTTTTTTTTGTTCTAATTGAGATTCGAACCCGATATATTTCACTTATAAATCACTAAGTAAGCTTATAACCCACTTAGCTACGAGGCTCTTCACTAGTTACAGACTGTTCTCGAAAACGCCCAGATCTGAGAGCACAAAGGCATTAAGTCAATGCCTTTTGTGTTTGAGTATATCACTGAGTCCTGTTCTATTTTTTTACCTCGCACTAGATGCTTGTCCATAGAGCAACAAAAAAAGCCACCCACAAACTGCCACTGTTTCGTATTTATAGTTACGTACTGTAATTTTCCTCGACTAAGTTTTTGCTGTGTTTCTTATGCCTACACATTAGAACATCGGTCTGTTTCTTTTATTATTAATGGATCTTGAAAAAAAAGGAAATGGAAGTTATCCATTTATGGTGTTTATATTCCTACCATCTAAAATCCGGGCATTCGTCGCTGGTACACGCCCCACTTTGATCTCAAGTACTCATGTGTTTCTAAAACTGTAATTCATTTATTTTTCCTCCTTCGCTTTTTTCTTTGCGCCACTCAGTTTAAATAATAGAATACCTGTACAATCGTAATATTTCATATTTTTTATTGTATAGCAGGCAATGGAGCAGGGGGTCTCCTCTATGGTAAGACAACCACGCCACAATCCGCGCTTTGGCTGTATTAATAGCATCACTAAGAGCTTCGGCAGCCTCACGAACTCATCAAAGCACAGTAGGTACACGTTTTTCACGCTGATATTAAAAGAGATATTTTTCCTAATAATCGCACTCGTTAATAGTATTACAATTACCAGTTGAAATGGAACAAAGGCTATTTTGTACGTTCGCGATAAAATCAAATGCACCAACGCTCGGTTGTCGGCAAAAGCGGAGCCCGCGGCGTCCGGGGCCACGCTCGCTCGATCACACCTTTAACTAAGCTTATTTACGACACTCACAAAACAGACAATTTTCTTTAGCTGATTTCATTTTCCTTCAATAATAGAATTTATACTTATTATTGGATTTATGTTCTGCTTAGCAGAACATAGCAGGATCTATATTTTTCTTTGGGGACCTTGCTTAAAAGTTAGTTTATAATTTAATTATATATAGGAATATAATATAAAAAAAAGTAATTAAGTAATATTTTAGTAGGGTTCGAATAAAGTACTTTTATTTTATTTATTTATTATACATACGGTACATTTATTTAGCTTTTGTAATCAGAGAAAACTAACAAAAGTTATAATTTCTCTTCGGACGCCTTTCAAACATTGTTTTACTATAAATAATTCATTATACATATCAGTTTTATTGCACAACGTTAATAGTTAGTGTACCTAGTCAATAAAAGTGCGCATGTCCATGGGCGGTGGTGATCCTTTCCCATCAAAGAGACCCGCTTGCTCCGTTGTTTGCTACATATTTCAATTGTTAAATATCGTGAAGTGAGCCAATTGTTGTAGGTTTCCGCGATTCACTTACGACTCAACTAAATTTTGATCTTTGGTGGCAATTTAGGTGTTATTTTAATCAATGATAAATTTTTGATAATACAGGTTATGTTGATGACAGCTGTGGATTTTGATATAACGAGCTTTGTTAATCAAATTTAAACGAAAAGCTTTAAAATAAAAATAAAAAGTTACCATCAAATACGTTACACATGTCAGTGCTAACTGTCCAAACTGAATTTGCTCTACGAATCGTCTATGCAATACTTATGAAAGTAATTGTTTGTAGTTTGTTAGGAGAGGAAACCGCAGAATTTTTCAGAAATACGCCATTTTTAAATGTTTATACAACGTTTGCTAATGTACTGTGTTTTGTTTCAGGAGAGCACATTTAAGAAGTTGTCTAGAGAAACTAAAGGACATGGTTCCGTTAGGGCCGGAAGCATCACGACATACCACTCTAGGATTATTAACTAAGGCTAAAAGGTTTATAAAGGTAAGAGATTTATTTGTATTGCGAACTAGGCCTCTGGGAGATTCACTCAATTTTATTATTATTATTAGATAGATAAAATTCTGACTTCTTTAACTGCTTAAATAGTGACTGAGTGTGTGAGGATATCGGAGGTCCTTGGAAATACCGTTTAAGCGGCTTCAAATAGGAAAAAAAAGCCAAAGTATGGTTTTTGGCGCGGTTATCCATGGGCGGCAGTGATATTTTACTATAGAGATGATCCACCTGCTTCGCAGTTCGCTATAAAATAAAATATTTTTTTTTAATAAATTGGAAATATTTTTATTGTATAGCGGACAACGAAGCAGATGGGTCCTATATGGTAGGAGTACACCGCCGCCCATCACCAACCGTGCCACAGTCTGCGCGTTGGTTGTGTTATCAGTTTTTTACGGCCCTTAAGCGGAATTCTTAAGGGCCTCCGATATCCTCTCTCAGTCAGCGAAATACAGTAGAAGTACCGCTCAAGTACAAGTACTGTTTCACGCTGACAAAGAAACAAAGTTATTAAATAAAGCCTATCACTTAATGTGACTAGCAAATACAATTAGTGCAACATACCCTTGTAA
>DWCF01004585.1:0-16040 GCA_018230265.1 Delias oraia | reverse complement strand
TGTCTTGACAAGTTCACAATAAGTCTTTATAAAAGTATGGGTGCATCCAACCCATGATTTATAATGAACTAAAATTAAGAAATCATCAGGCCCGCACGTGTACTGGGTTTTGGTATTTGTGTAACGGGCTATTCTACGCAACTCGACGCCTGAGCATCTATTTTGCGTGTGGGTCGTGTACTGAAATTTCTAAAGAAACTTATTAAATTAATTTCCAACAGAAAATAATAAATACATAAAAATAAAGAAATAGGTAAATTCAATTGAATATCATTCTAATTCATCTGTTGAGAATGACCATAAATGATAAAGAATCGAAGAGTCTTCACTGGCCCAACAGTAAAGATTTACGTCGCGCTCAAGCGTACAGCATATTGACCGAGTAGAGTGGATGTATGTGTGTATGTATGGATATGGATTGCATAAACAATGCGAGCATGGTTTATCAAGTGTGGATTTAGTAAATGGTAGGACTGTTCCCCTAATACTATTTGTTTTGTGTTTGATTTACGCGTGGCTTCCATAGTCCAGAGTAGTTTAATTACGGGTTGATGGCGTACAGAGATAAATCGCATTCCGTAGAAATGGAAGTGATTATGCGAAAAACAACATATTAAATCGAATCTACGAAGCAAGTAATTAATAAAAATTATATTCATTAATATCTAAATAAAATATAACTATTTTCTAATGTTAGTTTTCACCTATTGGTACTTATATATATTATATACGAAATATTTTTTTTTATTTGTGACTCCCTATTTTTTAATTATGATCAACTTGTACAGCACATTTTTTTGCAACCATAAAATATGTATATTATGCATGAATTCTACACATGAAAATTTAATATAATATTTTTATTTGTAAAAATGTGACCATAAATATAATTCAAATATATTTGTCTTAATTAAAATAAGGCTTTGAAATACTATAAAAGTTTATCATCCATAAAAGCTATCTAATGAATCCAATCAAGCATTCAACTTGAAATTAATTTGTATTTCGATCTCATTAAATATCTAAGAAAATGAAGATCCGTTCTGGACTTTCACTGATCAAATAAAAAAGGAATCTAGCGTATCTAGCGAGAAGCGAAGAATTTTTCCTTTGATTTCAATTTCAATTACACTTTTTAATTTTCGTATTTATTTATTTTTACATTTAGACTAAATTATAAATTCAAATAACTTGCTAACCAATACAATTATTTTTATATTAAGCTCAAGCAAGTTGCATACAGAAAAATCATATTTTATGAAATTTAATCTTTTTATTATACATAAAATATTATTTAATTTACGTTGAGTCGTTAGCTATATGATTCTCAAGTCTAAGTCGTAGCTTCGTAGTGGCCGCCTAGGATTCTACAAAAACACGTAATTTTATTCAAGAAACAGTTATTTTTTCTTGCTTGGAAAAGTTAAAATTAAATTTTTATAGTAAAATAAATGGTAATATTTGACTGAAAACCTTTCAATTCCAAAATATCTTGCAGAAACAGTTATTAATACTTTTGAGCTGTTTTAGACGAGTTTTTCATGCTTTTAGATTTTATCAAATTACAAATTAGCACTGGTTTTTTAAATCTTCGATTTCAGTTGGTGGAAACAAAATCTCAGATTCAGTATGATATAATTATAATAAAAAAATACCGTTCAATAGGTAACTTATATATACTATACTAAATATGGAACTTATGTATACATTACTTAAAATAATAACCGTGTACGTATCTCCCTAAAAGCCTTTTTTATGTATACAGTCTATCCCCCATTCTGTAAATGCTTTTTGCCTTATTTAGTATTTTTCCTGTATTTTATTAGAAGTTTGATTGAATTATTCCGAGTACAGGAAGAAATATAAGTTATTCATATATATTTAATACAGAATACGTTTATTACATACAGGATATATTTTGACATCTCACTCAAAGGAACTCGATTCATTTTGTAAATGAAACTTAATCTGTCACGTACATTTGACAAATGTGAAATCTATTTACTACATCAATTTTTCTTAAAACCTTATTGAAAATTATTCTATGTGAACCATGTAACGATAAAAATATCAGTGTTGATGGTTCACGCTAAATTTGCCAATAAGATAGCACATCGGATTCATGGCTTGTAAAACATGAAAGGGACGCAGCGTTCTCTGAGCATATTGAAAAATGATATTTCCCATTATCGAAATCATATTTCAGCATCCCTTTAATGGAAATGTTTATTATGATGAACATTGAGATATTTATCTTAGCGGAGTGAGATTGGTTGTACAAATAATGACAGCGATAAGACATGTTTTCAAGTATATCAAAGAAGTTCATTTTCAAATGAAAACTGCTAGCTAATATTTTTATTTTCATCAAGTTGAATACTTTTTAATTCTTATCTGGATGTCATGTTAGTACTTATAATAAAAAATTCAAATTACGCTATATACAAATCAAGAGATAAGAATTGCCAACTGCAATTTACACATTAACCTTTATGATAACAATACTGTTGGGATAAGATATAGTTGTAAAGTGAAATATTTATAATCCCTGCAAAATCTGTGTAAAATTCTTTGGCCAACTTCTTTGCATCTGTTTTAATGAGTTTTTCCATAGTTAAGTAATGATCAGCAATTAGCACCTATAAATCTGAAAAAATATCACCCGTAATTCAATTTTAAAATTAAAAACCCAGCGACAAATATGAGTAGCGTGAAGCACATTGTACAACTGTGAAACAAAAATAAAATAGCAGTGTTTTCACAAAGGGCTTATGTTAATCATTCATTCCAAAGCTTTCAGAACTTAATGCGGATAACAAAATATAGTAAAGTAAATAATGAAACGTTAATATGGCAATTAGCGTATGCAGGTTACATGCTGTTATATCGTTTACCGCAAATTTATAACTCGTTATTACTATGCCTATTTAAAGTATTCGTCGTATTTATTAAAACATTATTTATTCAATTCATTGGTTGGAAAACGGTTCAATGAATACATTTACACGATTTAAGCTCGGTCCATGATATCATGTGCGAATAATTTGTATGAGGGATTAGAATTTAAAAACACAAAAATCTAAAACGTTTCTATCGGCATTAATAATATTAATATACTGAAATTTATTTTATGAACATTAATAATTTGGCGCGGTCCATGCGCGGCGGTGTTCTCTTACAATATAGGAGACCCGCCAGCTCAGTTGTCCGCTAGACTATAAAAATAAATGTAGATTTAAAGAAAAGTAAAAATAATGTATGACACTCTATTAGTTCAGCTGCTTTATTAAAACTGTATCTTAATATCTTACGTGAAATAAATCTCTCAGTGTTTAATAAAAGTACTGCATAAAATATAATTCAGGTGGTAATATTTAAAAAACTAAACGAAATGAAAAAAAACGAAAAACAAGTGACAAACGCGCCACAGGTTTCGGTTCCGGCAGCCTTGAATTTGTTCGCATTGGTTCCTTTTAATATTGTAGCAACATTTTATCTAAAGCTGAAAAATCTTTGAAATAACGCGAATTTTGTTTGTAAAACTTTTTATTAACTCTCTCGCGTTATTGAGAATTTCGGTGTTTATCTTTTTCTACGTTTATTTTAATTTAAATATATAAATGTTTGAGAATATTTTTCGTTATCATTCATCAGTACCAATTACATTTTGCAATATTAGAATTCATAAATATTTTTTTTTATAATTGATGAGAAAAGAATTTATCATATTTTCGTAATTATATTATAATTTTTTACTTATTCCAGTCAGTATCATTTTTTTGTAGTCAAAGTAAACCATTTTCTACATAAAATAATGTATCGTTAATATATTTTATTAATAAAAAGAAATAATTAAATACATAATATAGGCAGCACTTAGATAGTTAATATCAATTTTATATAACTCTTATTATATTGGCAAGAACATGAATGTGCAAGCATTATTAAACACACAAGAAAATTAATAGTGTTTCATAGAATACTGGTATCGCATCACTATTTAAATAATGGTTGTAATATATTATAATCAATTTTTATAGCAATATGTATTAATGTTTACAATTTTAACTAAAATAAAACATACATTACTTGACATACATTTGATACAAAGGTAAATAATCCCTATTTAATATTCAATGCTTGTTTTGTGAAAAATCTAAAGTAGCATTATTATTTTAGGTCAGAGGAATTGTGATAATATCAGATATTAGAGTCACTAACTTACATTTAACGATTATATTCGTTTATATATTTTTAAACTACGAAGCGAGTTATATATTATATTTAAAATTAATTTAAATTCGAAATTAATTTCATAAAAATAAAGGAACCCACAGACTAAATTATGCACTTACTCTCATTAACAATTAGTTGGCTCGTACGGGCAGCTAGCAGTATTCAGTGGGCATATTAAATTGCTCTGTAAAAGCGGATTGCCTTTGCTTTATTAGTCCACTAATTTGATTTTATGTCCAGCCACTGCGGTGCTCCCGTGACAGGAAAAGTAAATAAAATATGCGTACTTTGCAACGATTTAGCTACTGTATAAAGTTTATTCCACTTATAAAGATACGTCTGATGTTGTACCAACAGACTACCAGGGGTTTGTTTGCTTACAAAATGAAAAAACAGTCCATTCCGTTTTTAAAATAATACAGAACTGGCTAAGATGGTCCGTGAAATTTATATCGTTTTTATGTTGAAAAAAATGAAAATTTTCTTTGATTTCAAGGCAGGTAGAAGCTAAATTAGAGGTGTTTTATTTTGATTTGAGTAATAGAATGGGCTAAAGAATATCTTAAATGATATTTTAAATTAATTTATAATAAGATTGTGTTAAAATAACAAATGTTATAAGATTCCTAGATTTTGTTTAACTGTAAATATTTGATTATTTTTTTTGAATTAAAAAAAGTTTATATTTTTATATTGCTATTTACATTATTGTTGGAGTTTTATGAGCAGAAATTTCAAACCTATCCCCTCTGGATTACGAGATCTCACGGTAATTTTTTCTTTACCACGCAGCAATGAAAAATTCCGAGTTTTTTAATCCTTTTATCATCCAATCCAACGTTTGTTATGAAAAAGGACAAAGAAATCATAACAGATTAACATAATTTGCTTGTGACGTACGGAAAGTGCCTCGCGGGCCGTATGCCATTAATTTTGCAGCAAATTTAATTAGCACAAGGCTCAGCCAAAAATACGTAATGTAATCAACAGGATAAAGATACATTGTCCTGTAATTTGATGTACATACCAAAGGACAAAGGTTTTATTCCTGCTGATGTGACTTGGAAGCCTATTAGGAATACAAAGGCGAAATATTCTCTTACTTTAGTGTGCGTATTTTAAATTACTTACGCTGTGTTTCAGAGAAATAGGAAAAAACCTGCCTTGATGTAGTGAAATTGATTGACATGGCTACGTCCTTAAGAGACGACGTATTCCTGATACTTATTTATATAAGAAAATACATGTCTTGCTTACAAAAATACTATTTAAATGACTATTGAGAATTCACTGAACTAAAATATTACGTGGAAATAATATATATTTTGTTATAATGATTAGAAAATTTCTAATCCCTTAGGTCAGATACTTATAATTGATTAGGTGTAACAGAGATTCAATTAATTTTAATATTACTTAACCTTATATAAGAAAAAGTATTGTCCTCTTACTTTCAATTTTTTTAAATTTATCTTTAATAAATGAAATATGCCTATTTCTTATAAGAAGTAGATTTTGAGGACATTGATTGTTAATTATGTTTTTATACGTATTAAATAGAAGTACATTTATATATTTTTCAAGATAATTGAATCAAGTGCTTCGATGAGCTCGCGCCGCTCAGGCAAATTCACTTTGTTGTTTATCCCCAGTTTATTGGATTTGTAATTAAGACCGTACGAGATTTTTCATTGAAATAAAAATGGTAATAGAAGACTTTCGCTTAAAATTCATTGTAGCGTTTAAGGTTGGTCGTATAGGAAATGGAAACTAATATGAATCAATTGTATTTATCTCCGCGATGTTGACTCCATTTTGTTGAAAATTTTTCTTTTCTTGGCTTTAATATTATGATGAGTATCGTTCCTTACTATCAGAAAAATCTTGTACAGAAAATATCTTATGTAGACGAAATCAGTAACGCAGGTAGGAGGAAGTATAAAAAACGACAAAATTTGCGTAAACTGGGTTTCTAGATTTTTAAAATATATTCATAATACTTAAATACTCTCCGATTTTATTAATGACCTTTACATCTCGAGAGTAAAGGTGACAATAGATGCTATAACTAAATTATTTAGACCGAATACCAAAATACCAGCGTAAAATAGTTCTTGTGCGATATTTCGTTGAGTGTGTGCGGATATCGGAGATCTTCGTAAGGCTTAATAGAAGTTAAAAGCCGGCATCACAATCGAAGCATGGATAGCAGTCCGTTGTCTCTAATTTGCTGCGATGTCTTATTTCTATGAAGGGTATATCCTATTTCATTACCTTGAATTTTCAATCATAATATTTGAAATTTCAGAAGGTACCCAACTAAAAATGTTTTCCTCCTAATAGTTTGGAAACGCTTTTGTAATCCCTTTTTAAAAGCCGCTTGAAAAAAGTTCGCTCCTAATATCTGTCAGCGGTATTGCTTGTATACTTAATTCTAAAGGCTTACAAAGAATTCCCTTTTATCCGAACGTTCACTTATCAATATTTCGATATGTGGGATAACGATTGTTGGCTATTGAAGAATGATCTACGTATCCAATGTAGATTTCATTGTAGGTATTCGAGTGATGCAAATTTGAGGGATCTAAGAAAAATGGTCCATGAAAAGGTTAGTATGACCTATTTCACGACGCTATAAGGGCACCCAAATGATTAGTAACAGTAGCTTTTACAAATGTTGAACATATTTTGTGTCAGCGTATTCGTGCATTTTCTATTGAAAAAAAGTAATTTATTTTATGTTTGAAAAATATTTGGTTGTTTTTAATATATAGTTCTCAAAGTAGGATATATTTTCTGATATGTGGTTTTTAAGTAACCATTTTGTTAAATAGATCTTTTGCCAAAAAAATGTATTCTTTGATTAATTTATTTTGTTCTTGTAGTTAATCTAAACAACAGTAAATCCAATCAACTGCTAATTCGAAGGAATTGTTTTCAAACATATTTTTACTATAATTTTTTTTTATTTTTACTTCATCACTGGATAGGGTGAAAAGAAACAAAGTACGTACCTCATAGCCTTTTATTACATTAACTTAAACTTATTCTTTTATATGTACAAAACTTTCATATTATCACAACAAAATTATACATAATATGTAATCTAGAATTATTGAATAGGATATAAATTTTACATAATCGATTTGTATACATTCTCTTTGATCATATTTTCTTTTTCTATAGCCGACACTGGAGCAGGTGGTTCTCATATATGGTAAGAGAACACCGCTGCCCATGATTAACAGCGCCAAAACTCGTATTGGTTGTATAGCCGGCTTTTTATACTACTTAAGCGGCTCTTTTGAAGGCCCCCGATATCCTCACTCACTCTGAGAAATACAGTACAAGTACCGTTTCACGCTTAGTATTCTGTGAGCCCGTGGTATCACTTCGGACAAGCCAGGCCAATTAGTGCATCAGAATTTGCTTCAGCATGGCTCTCCCACGTGCGATACTTTTTTGAACATAAAATTGATCAAGACATACGGCTAGTAAGGATAAACTTACAGAATTATGGTTTATTTAGAATCATTTAGGAACATAATATTAGCAAAACTTTAAATATAAATACATAAATATGAACTTATACAAGGAATAGCTAATAAGCAAGATTTGTTTCATTCAATATATATTTTAAACAATTGAAAAGGCTTTTCCTCGCTCGAATCGAAAAATCGAATGAAAATACGTTTTCTGGCATTCTAGAATAACGCCAGACAGTTAAGACTTATTTAAAACATTAGTCGACTGTTATTTATGTAACAGCTGAATAATTAAACAATAAATTTGAATAAGAATTTAACAAAATTAAATCGCTTGTTATCTTTATAACAAGCGAAAATATCTTTATATTTTTACTATATTTAAAAGTAACTTATTCATCGTATTTATACAAAATACGAACATTTTAAACTATATAATGAAACTTAAAATCCTCTGTTTATTTAGAATATTAAACGTCAACAAGGCGTGTTCATAAAAGCGAGGAAAATTTTTGCTTATTATAAAATGCTTTAACATTACACTTTTTATGAAAACATTCGCAGTTTTATTATGAAGCCAAACGTAGGGTTGCCTTTTTACGAACTTCACACAGCTAGTGAGATTTATCTTTTTTGGGATGAAATTATTAATTTGAAATTTAATTAAAATGTTATTTCTGTACGGTTAATAATAATAAATTAATTGCTTTCGGTCCAATTCATAATCGTGTTTGACAAAATATAAAAGATTTTAATATTTTGAATGGTTTACTGTATATATTTGATTGAATTTTAACAGCTTTGAATTTATACATTTTTGAATAGATACAAATATTATTTTCACTTATACTTTCAAAGTGATTTTCACCAATCTATTCCTGATAATCTTTTTCAGTGAAAAAGTTCGTTGCATTTCTTAAAGTGACTGATTAGTCTTGGTATTTCTTATATTTTATTAAATTCATCAAATCAAATTTGATTTTGTTCAGTCAAAATTTGTGAATTTAACTGAAAAGCCCATAAGTTCATCTAGTTTTACACAATATACATGTGAATATAAAAACCAAGTTACCTATAAAACTATTACTTATTGTTATTACATTTTAGAATATAATATTATGTTAATTATTTTTACAAAAGAACACCATTTATTCATCTATTTTATAATCAATTTATTATATTTAAAACTGCAAAATGAAACAAATTATTTTCAAATCGGTCTATAAACGAAAACGCGTAATTTTCAATTTTACTATCTTCGTATCTTTGAAAACATAATTCCTAGCCATATGATAAAAAATTATAATTTACATGTACCTCGCTTTTAAAATGCTTAGTACCTCCTTGAACTAATTATAAAAACGATGGCGTAAAGCAATATAGCGCAAGAGAGGTGCGGCGCGCGCGACGCAAGCGCAGAGGCTGGATTTCGCACGCATGCGCGAAAATCAAGGAACTCTGCATGAGTTATTGCACAGTAGTGGACGTGAACACAGGCCGTATCGCAATTTGACGTGTCCGATGAATGGCGAACGTGCAGTGCCATCAGATATCTGTGAAAACAAAATTGGTGATAAATTAAAAACATCGCATGAACAGTTTATTTAGCGCTGATAGATACATTTTAAAGCCTAAGTTAGTTACCTCTTTAAACGAATTTTTTCTACCTAATATTAAGGAAAAATATTCACACTAGTATTATAAATAAAAAGTAATATTTAAAATGTAAAATAAATTGAATGATATACTGAAAATGATACATCTCACTGTTTTGTATTTTATGATCTCTACTTACTTAGAGTTAAATAACTATAACTTTTTTGAAAATTGAAATGTTATTATTTTATCTATTTTACAGCAGAGAACGTCTCAGACAAATCTAATGATGTTAAGAAGTAACCGTCGCTCATGGACAATCATGATTTTTTACAACGCATAAGTGGTACTTTGGTAATCGTACTCCTTCAGCAAATCTCAGTACAAGCATACAGGGTATATGAGTGCAAACTATATAGTACTATGTGAGCTCAAGTCACTCCGTACGAGCCGCCCAAATTATTCCGTCACCGTGCATTTAACCATGGCTCTTTTCTAGGTTAGACAGTTTTACGAAATGCATCCCGCCGATTTCACAACCTTTACAAAGATCGAATAATTTAAAATCTTAAATATAAAATATAAATTATAGTCAGACCAGGTTTCAAACTCTGTATCCATGACGTCACGGTAACTAATAATGCTCTTCTAATAAGTTTCACTTCGGAGCTTTATAAGCTATCTTTATATTTGAAAATTCGATGTACTTATTAAAAAGATGATTTTGAGAGCCTTGTAACTCAATCGTTTTAAAATTATAACATGAGGCGATAGATATCGGGTTCGAATCACGTTCCGTTCAATTATAATTTAATTTATAATTTATTCGATCTCTGGAATGGCTTGACAGTGGTCGGGCAGTGTCTTAATAGTGCCGCACCCGTGGGAGAGCAATGAAGCTGACGCACTACTTGGGCCGGCTCTTTCGAGGTGATACCACGAGCTTACAGAATACTCAGCGTGAAACGATATTTGTACTGTATTTCACAGAGTGAGTATGGTTATCGGAGACCCTTGAAAGTACCGCTTAAGCGGTGTAAAAAGGCAGCATACAACCAATGCGCGGTTGAAAACAAATGCGAAAATTACAACCCGTATACATATATAAACAATGAAACTTACTTGTGTAAATAAGTTCGATCGTGATAATTTCTGATTTTCTTAGATAGAGTATCTAATGATGCTGCAGTTATGTCCCTGAGATTGTAATATTGTGTCAAGTTGTACTCGACCGCCCAATGCAGCTCGCCTCTTTTGTTCGTTACATCTAAATAAAACTGCGTATAATCCAAAACCTGAAAAATATTTATTTACAACCAAATATTGTAAAAATATGAATCTACTTAAACGAACGTTAATTTAAGAAACATATCGCTTTCTTAGGCCATATAGTGCCCCTGCTATATAGCTATACTTCTCAACCAATACGACTTGGGAACCTTCAAGATAAAAACGTACATATTCCTCAAAGGCCGGCAACGCACGCGTGGCTCTGGAAGGGCTAGTGGTGTCCAAGGGCAGAGGGCCGCTTATTCTGGGTGAGCCTCCTGCTCGTTTACCACCGATTTCATATAAATATCTTTTGAGCACAAATGTGATTATATAATCTGTTTTTTGACTCTGATTTTATAACGAACTAATAATGTTAGGCTTGTGTCTTTGGCTGGAAAACATTAAATTATACATACACAATAAGCCCTTGTTATTATGTATACACACATAAAGATATAAGTATTACTTAATTTGAACTTTGCGCGATTAGCGCTGTCGCTGTATTAAAACAAAATGTCATGTTGTTTTGAATTCTGAGTGATCTTAGAACGCAATAGCGATAAAGAGTGATACAAACATAAGATAAATTAAATACTCTAGGTTATTAAGTTGTGTGAATCGAGTAGTTTCATTGTAGATTTTTATCGTCGCTTCTTTATCTTTATGTAATATTGTCAGTTGACCTAATTTTAGGGTATATTATTTCACATATTCAATATAGTGTCATCATCATCGTTTCAGTTGTAGGACGTCCACTGCTTGATATAGGCATCCCGTTTCGACATCCATGCATACCTCCATCCAATATAGTGTACCTACTTGTTATTAAAGTGTATTTTATAAAATTTAAAAGATAAATAATTATCCTCATAGCTTTTCTACATTGAAATCGTTTATGTTTCAGAAATGTTTACTTACTTAAATTACAATGAACCTTTTAAATGATTGACGTAAATGGTGGTATCGGATAAGCTTGTCAAAAGACAAAATTTCACAAATTTTTCATTAGTAATAGTATCAATCACATATAAATAAAATAAATACCAATATATACTGTTATATCTTAAGTAAAGTGTATTTTCAATATTTTATAGTATAAATTAAAATTACTATGTAAATTACACTAAGCACTTTAATGTAATCATAGCTGATTCGACTGCGTTAATGTAAACACATTTCGCACTTCACTGTGAGGCTGAGAGGAGCTTAGCAATACGATCAAACAACAAAATTCCTAACACGAATTTGGTGGAGAGGTAAAATTAAGCGGCATCATGTACTTAGTTTAGGAAGTACGAAATTCATTTACCATTAAGATATTAAGGGAGGATTATGTTGTTATTTAAAAGCCTTTTCCCTTTCACATACGCTTTATTTATGAGTATGCGAACGTTTGTTTCCAAAAGTAAGAGAAATATAAAAGAATACTAAGACGAAAAATGCGATAATGTTGTGCCACGATTTCAAAATGGGCCTGGCTCAACTTAATGTTTCTAGACAAAAGTGTTCTGTAGCGCAGTTTATTCTGCCGCATACCTCAGCTTTTATTGCTTTTTATTTACATACACATTATAATTTCGAAAGAGTACAATTCATGTAATATTTTGCCTTTTTTTGGTGTTTAGTAAAAGTCTTATCAACGCTTAATGTAAAGTTATGACATAAAATAAAAATATTATAAGATTGAGTAAAAATATATTTTGTAGCATATTTTTGTGGGATGATACTGAATTATATTAACAACCAAATTAGTGGTAAAATTAAATACATTTTCTGAAATAATCATTTAATTTATGCTACGTGAAGTAGTTAGAAAATATACGAATTTTAATTTATTTATTATATTAAAACGTGACGATGTGTATATTTTTTTTAAGAGAACTGTTGTTTTAATTTCCTAAAAATAAATTATTTAAAAACAATAAAGCAATTATCTGGAGTAATTCGCAGCAAGAACCTTTCGTTTTACACATCATTCAGCGAAATCGGTTCACGGAAAAAATACTTCAAATTGAAAATCTACTTTTTTATTATTTGAAGGTCTGTTAAAAATATTGCAAACAGATGTACTGAGAATAACATATAGATGAAAACTAAATGCAAAAGAAATGCTATTAAAAAACTTTACTTACTACTACTTAAATAATACGAAAAACATTATCAACACATAACCTTACTTATATTATCAATAAGTTGTTATTAAATTACGTTAAAGTACTTACTTTTCCATTATTTGTATCAAATTTATAAAGCCTTAAGCCTGGATTAGAAGTGCTCCCGGCACCCCTCGGTGTTACTGAGGGCGCTAATAGCGCCCATGACACTGGACGACCTACAATTATTTATTATTAAGACATTTTTAGTCACCACAGACATTGGCAAGTGATTTTCACAAAATAAAATTTTGTTATGACATAATAAAATAATTTAAAACACATAAAAATGTATCACATATTGTTTAGATAATATTTTATATTATCTGTTTATTACAAAGCAACTTTAATAACACAGACACAGAGTATGCAGTCGTCTTCATTTATGTATTTTTTATTATTTTTAGTAAAAAATAAAAATTAAATCTTCCATTGTTTGTCTTTTGAGCTTTTTGTTACTTATTGAAACGTGTGAAATATACAACTTAAAGTAATGATAATTTTAACTAGTTTAATTGGCTAATATTAAATTAATTGAGGCACTCGTAACTTTTAATCGTGTAAAGCTTGGGGTTAACTCTGTTCCTGACTTATAACTTCATTATTATGCTAAGGTTTTATTGCGTAATTAAGCTTTATTGACTTTTTATACGTTGTCGTTAAGCACGCGCTGTAAGTGTATCGTATTCTTTATAACGTAAATAAAATGTGTGAAATAGTCCGACATTATATCCAGCGTTTTATATGAAACAGTTAGCTTGTTTGAGATAATTTTTATTATTTATAGAATTAATTCTGATACAATTTAAATTTTTAATTAAAACTATTTTAAATGTTATTCGACGAGGAACTTAGCCAAAAACTATTTTTAACTATCTTAAGAGATTTTTTTTCCAATCTTCAAGCTAAAGAACCTACATTTTCAATTTCTGATCGTGTTTATTTATCAACATTTTTTATAACAACAGGATTATATGGACTTAAAACCCAGCTGAGACTAGAGATGTCTGTTTGCGGTGGATCACTTATTATAGGTGATCCTCTTGCTCTTTTATCTTTCGATTTAAAAAAAAAGAAAAATTAAAAAAAGAATTGACGTTGATTTATAGAAGATACTTAAAACACATGTAACAAAATTTCAGCCACCGTTTCGCTCGTCGTTCTAAAATTCTTCACTACATTAATTTTGTTCTTACCATATATTATTCAATTATTATTATTGAGAATTTATTAATTAAATATTTGAAAAATTATCAAATGTAGGTCTACCTTCATTATACATAAGCCTAAACGTATCAGTATGCCGGTGGCCATAAAATTGCCCAGCGATTACGTCACTAAAGGCTTTGATGATTCGCACTAAATTGGAATTGGCTGTGGGAGTAAGTTCTCCACCGCCAGCCGCCGAAGAGCTACCGGCATTATGTCTCTCTTCAACACCTGGTCCAGCATGAGCAACGAGGTATACCTAGAGAAACGAAATCGGTTGTAAGTTATATATTAATTCACTGTATATGAGTTTACCTCACATTATGTTTGTATGTTTTAAATAATTTTTATTGATGTAATATAATTATAAAATAATAGAGTTCATTATTAGATACTATGTTTTTTCTATATTTTTTCCTGATCTCAAGAAATGGTTATGTAAATATGTTTTAAGAAAATACGGCTAAGAGGCAGTTTTATGGTAACTAAAGTTTTAACCACTGTTTGAGACCTGTTTTGTATTTAGATAAATTTTAGTAAGACACGTGTCATAACATTTGGCAACTGGCTTAATAGATTTCTGTAGTAAGACCGGTAATATTTATTAGGAGGAAATTCATTTAAAACTATTTACTTAAGAACATCTTTGCACATTAAATATTTTATTTAACATTATATTTAACACCACAAAATTAGCAGAACTGCATGTTCTATGCAGTGTGCAATGCAGTATTAACTTTATAGTGTTTAGTTTTTCTCACATTAAATCCTGATTATTTCAAGGATCCTTGCTTTGTGGAGGGCAATTGAATTTGACTTATGATTTTCCTAGATTTACTCTTAGCTTTTATTTACAATTGCAATATAACAGAAATTTGTGCATATTTCTCTTAAAAGTGATTTAGAGATATATATGTATAATATTGTATTTTTGTCATTATTATTGTTTGTAATAATAAAAAGTATTATTTATCATTAAATACAAGATACTTTTTTATAAAAAACATAATTTCTACAGAATGTATGAAGAAACAAATAAATATAGTAATAAAATGTTTATACACTCATTAGAGATTTACTATTTAAAGTGACTTTATTTTTTATATACATGGAAAAGATTGAAAAAATTACATTTGAAAATCATAATGACAGACACCCATGACAGTTCACTCATAATCAACTTACCATTTCATTTTTCCTCCTAGCCTTGGTTAATACTTGTTCCAACCACTCCCACTGCGCCCGCCCCCTGTGGGGACCGTCCGTGGTGGCTGCCCCACCGGCCCACAGAACACTGTTTAGAACCACGATACGAAGCTTGCTGTATGATTGTTCTATTGTGTAGTAACCGCCTGCAAGACGCTTACAATATAATAGAGTGCAAGATTAAAATGCCCACAGTTTTCTTAGAATTAATTTAAGAATTTTTTGCAAGTCGTGAGATTACTTTGACAAGTAAACGTTTTTATATTATTTATTGTTGGTATAATAATTTGTTTATGAAACATTCACACAGCAAAAGTTTTTGCTTGCTTTCTTTTATACATATTTTTATTTTAATAATAATAACAGTCCTTATCAATCTTTATAATAGATCGTACACTAAGCGTAAAGATAATCATAGTTTTCAGTATATTCACATATTGAGTACGGTTCCGTGTTTTTCTACGCCATGCAATCCCCTCTACCCACCATTAGGCTAATTAAAAGAACACGGCACAAATATAGCTTGACTTTTATCAGACATACATATATTTGTACCTATTTCAAACGTGGTCAGTGCATCGGAAGGCAGCCATTGCATCCACATGTCAATAAGCCTTCTGGAGGGTGGTGGATCATTGTGCCCCAAGGCAGGGAACACAAATTGACTGCTAAATGTTCGACTTAAGAGATCTGTTACGTTTCTCACAGCCTCTAGTCTAATTTCATCACTGAGGTGCTCCATAGATGAAGATAGGATATCCCTGAAATAGTTTTTAATTAGAACAAGTTTTAATCAATAAATAATATTTCATCATCAGCCCATCTAAATCCACTGCTGGACATAGGCCTCCCCCAAAGACGCCCACCCGCTGCGATCTTGAGC
>DWCF01004584.1:0-16041 GCA_018230265.1 Delias oraia | reverse complement strand
CCATTAGTCGCCTCTTACGACATCCCATTAGGAAGACTGGGAGTGGTACTATTCTGATCCGGTAACCACACGGTGTATAATAATTATAACATAGTTATTGATATAGTATTATAACATTTAATTGTTACCTGTAATAATCCTGTCTTGCAATTTTGGTTGTTCCACCATCCTCCTGAGCAGTCTTTCCATGTATTTTCTTTCTATGATATGCTACGCTCCAACTAAACCAAAATATTTATAATATCGTCCATCATTTTCGTGTAAGATGTTTAATTTTTATTATTTTTTAGCTTTACTATTCTTATGCTGTAATATACTACATGTGTAATAATTTTTTTTTACAAATAAACATACACCTTTGTGTATGTGTTGAGCTCCAAAGGGAAGGGCTATGTCCAGAAGTGGACGTCCTATGGTTGAAATGATGATGACAAACACCTTTTAAGAAGACAGTAATTGATTGAGTTTTAGGAAAATTTAGAACAGTATTCAACAGAGATTTTATATGAACAATTATCACCTATAAAGAAATTTGCTCTTAAAACTTCAACTAACTTCTTACAACAAATAAATAATGCGTTATAATATTCTATGAGTATGTGTTATAAAATTAAAAGATGCTTAAAATGAATACCTATGGGGAAAGGTCAGCTCGCACTGGTTACATTTAAAGAGAAAGTTTTCGTTCGCATGCTTCATACGACGATGCACTTGTAAATATGTCCAGTGTAAGTAGGAGCGTCCACAATCCTATTAAAATAAAATGCTATCAGAAATTTTTAAAGCAAACTACTCAAGTATAGTGAAAAATATTTATTTAAAATTGTACAAACGTCTACAAAATGGTCAAAGGTGGTTTTGTATCAGCTTTTTTTATGATAGGACAACTGAGCAGGATGGTCTTCTATATGATAAGAGAACACCGACGCCCATGGACAATCTTGTCCATGGGCGAACTACACATTCCGCTCATTGGTAGGGTTGTCGGTTTTTTAAGCCGCTTAAGTGACATTTTTAAGGGTCTCAAATATCCTCACTCACTCAGCGAAACCATGGAAGTACCGTTTCAAGAATAACTCCAATTCCAAGCTGAGTATTCTGTGAGCTCGTGATATTAATATCATACTACAAGCTAGCATATGTAATACGAAAATATACACCTCACACAAAAAATGCTTGACGACAGGAAACCCGCCATAGCCCAATATCCCAGCGCTACTTGCACTCTCCTCCTTTTTTCCATCAGACAAATTTCTTTTATAGAATCCGTGCGTTGTCTTATGTGTAGTACACCTAAAAAGTATATTTGAATATATCTATCACGGTAATTTTCAGAAATTTCAAAAACAGCTTTGATACAAAGTTTATGTCGAACATCGAATCAGGATAGAATAACTTTTCCCCTTATGTGTATTTGTTAGTTCCAAATATATTATGTTGCTTGTTTGTTTGTTTTTGACGTCTCCCAGCCATTTCTTGTATTTTTGTTTAGAAAAACTACATGAAACTGAATTGAACAGATTCTGATCCTACTAATATTATAAATGCGAGTTTGTAAGTACTACTGACTGGGATTTTATTGAAAATTTGCACATAGGCTTTGATTACACAATATCATTATATTGTGTTAATTTGCCAAAATATAGTAAAAAATGTCAAGTAAGTCACAGGTAGTAGATGGCGCGGGCATGGCGACGCCTGCAGAATACACTAGTAGTATATAAACAAACCTGGAATAGGTAGCGAAACTGACTTTACAGACGTGACATATGAACGGATTTTTCACGCCTTTGTGCTGCACTCGGTGCGAATTCAAAGCTCCCTCGAGATAGAACACACTGTAAGATTAATTGGTTTTTAAGTAATTTAGTAAACACTTACTATAACTATGGATCCAGAGCCCTCTTTCCCAGTGGACACTTTGGGCCCTTGCCCATGGCCATGCGATCTATGTCCCTATCAGATTGATCTTCTTTATCTACTTTCTTTGTCTATTCTAATAAAATATGTTCTGTCAAAAGTCATAGTAGTCTCATTATTCTAATATGCCCAGGGCCAATAGGTTAAATATCGGAGACCTTAAAAAGTGCCGCTTAGGCGACTTATAAAGCCGGCAACAGAACCAATGCGCGGACTGTGGCGTGGTTATTAATGGGCGGTGGGGTTCTCTTACCATATAGGAGAGCCACCTGCTCCGCTGTCCACCAATAAGTGAAAAGGGTACTTTTAGTTAAGATTACTTACTCCTCACAATATTCACACCGAAATGCTTTTTCTATTCGTACAACCCGCAAAATGGCCTTTGCCGCGTCATCTATTTCTTTCAGTAGCGGGAGGCTTTCTTCCGGGCTCACTTCTTTAATTATTGGCTTGCTAAGTGTTGGTTCTGTAAATTTATAAAAAACTGATATAAAGCGCAATTTTATATGTTTTTAACTAAAATAATACAAAAATTTCTCTTAGGAAACGATGTCCTATTAAAGATTTAAATATTATACATTCTGCACAATAAAATAAAGTCTTCTCTGACACCAATTAGGCGATAATTCTTTTAGCAATCATTTAATTTTCTTCATACTTCAAACAATCATAATATCAGACTAAATTGCTTGAAACTCAATGTTAATATACAATTGAAAAAAATATAAAAGCATATGAATCCCTTGTCTAGTCTTTTACCAGATTTAGCAGTGATGGTGACGATTCCACTCGTTGGAGAGAGCCGCTCACCTCCTTCGTCTTGCTTTAAATCATTCGTAAATGCCTCGATACATTCACTTGACTTTATTAAGTGTTCCTGAAGATGATATTAAATTGAATCAAAAGTTATTAATAGAAATAAAAAACAATTGCCAAAACCATAATGAGACCCTTATTAAGAACGTATAAAGTTTATTCATTAATTATGGTATACTCAGATTTGAAACAAATATTTCAGCATTTCTAAGAGAATATCAACTTAATATTATAATCGTCTAAGACATAAGTAAATGGTTTTTATTTGAACGGTGGCAAACTAGCAGGAAGCTCACCTACTGCATGGGCACCCATAGCCCTTGCAGAGCCGAGAGTGCGCTTTTTTCAGAGGTAACCAAGTGGTATTGGTTTGGAAATACCCCTGCTGGAGATGATTCTACTTAAAAAACGCTCAGTTGTGGAACGTCAAAGAAACGAGCTCATCGGAAAGGATCTGGTCGTCAACAATTCGAGTTGCTCTACGCTGAATGCAGAATGGTAGAATTCAGTTTCAACAAGAATAGAAGGTCTTATGGCTTCAAGGCGGAATTAAATTACATCAAAATCTCAGTTCAATTATATTAATGTTATAAGTCACCTGCGCATCCGTATGATCCCTAAACGCTCGGAAACAAATTCCACAGACTAGCACAAGCTTCGGGCACAACTCTTCTTCGTGCGCACGCAAATGCATACGTAGACGCGATCTACGAGTTAGCTGCTTTAGGCATATGTGGCACTGGAACGGCTTTATCTGGAAATTCATAAGTATGATGTGTTATAAAAGTTATGTTCTTCCATCTTAGCTATCTATGGCCTTTTCCCGTTTCCAAATCAAACCATTAGGGGAGATAAATACAACTTATGGACATATTTTTAGAGATATTGGAATTTTAATAAGATATAAGTTAATTCGGCACGGATACGCGTTTATTATAAAAGTTTGGTAATGGTATGTTTGGCAGGGCTCGACAGTGCCGGGCGACTAGTTTAAGACAGTCACATTCGGGGGAGAGCCATGTTGTAGTATATGCTGACGCGCTAATTGGGCAGGATCATCCGAAATGACACTACAGGCTCAGCGTGAAACGGCACTTGTTCGGTGATTGGCTGAGTGAGTGCGGAAGCCCTTGAGATTTTATCGCTTGGCTGGGGTAAAGGACCGGTAAAACATCCAAAGCGCAGTGGTCCATGGACGGCGATATATTCTTACATATACGGCCTAATCCATTATCTGTTATTCCATAAAAAATGGCAGACTATTTCTAGTAAAAAGTAATCTGAACTATATTCTGAAACTTTAAATACCTGTAAATGCGTAACGCCATGTTCGTCCAGAGTTTGCTTGTCGAGAAATCGTTTACCGCAAGTCACACATACGTAGCGGCGCGTGTCTGTATGCGTGCGACTGTGTTTCGTTAAGGTCGCCCTGAAATACACGTGAAGAAAATTTAATGTAAGCGCGATACTCGATAATTCAAAAAATTACGTTACGATTACTCAAGAAATGACAAACATGGGACGATTTATAAAACATTAGGTTGCCCATGGTTCACATATCTAGTACTAAACCTCTAGAAAATAAGGGGTCATTAGGATAGGTATTCATAATATAATGATGATGCCTAAAATGCAGAAGTTTCAGATGGCAAAAGTGGAAATTTACTATCGTTTAACGGGCTAAAGAAACTTATTGTAAGTATAATAATTCCTTATATAACTTATTATAAGGAAATATATATGTCGAAATTTTAACAAAACTTTTTATCGTCCATACTTATGTACATATTACAAATATTGCAATTTAAATCAACTTAGCTGTTAGGACCACACGGTCACACAGCGACTAGTCATTTAAAAAAAGAGTAGTTTAAATTTAGTTAAAAATAGGTTAGGTAGCAAAAAGTAACTGGACCCTGGATGATTATCTACTGCAGTGTTTCCGAAACCGTGGTCCGCGGACTCCCGGGAGTCCACGAGTATACGTATAAGTCCGAGGTGTCATCTCTGGACAACCCATAAATACGAATAATAGCTAAAACAAATAGCTAATCTAATATTTTTTGCCGTTTATTAAGAGCTCCATGAAAACTGCCCCGGAATCCCTAGAGAGCCGTGGCTGAAAAGTTCTGGGAATCGCTTATCTACTGAATTGTTGATACTTCAACCAGAAACTAGACTACTAATGTGACTTTAGTAAGCTCGTTACTGGTTAATAGGTAGGTAGGTGATTTGGTAGCCTAGATTTAGGTTTAAACTAAATATCTGCCACAAATATAGACTTGTATGATTTTATATCTTAACATTACCTACTTGTAAAAACACGAAACAGATACAAATACGTGTCTGCGCAATGCGCCACTAGAAGCACAAGAATAAATAAAAATAGATTACCTTAAAAAGAACGTCTTTCCACATCCTTTAATGGGACACTGCCAGCGCTTCTGCTTGCTGTGTTGGAAGTGTACGTGATCAAATAATTCCGTTTCGGTGGCGAATATTACATCCTTACATTCGTTACATTTGTACTGACCGTCCTCGGTTTGTAATGAACTTTTCTCGTGAAATTGCCTGTAAATATATAGAAACTCATTCTTGGTCATATTTTTATTTAATATTTTATTGTTTTGTTTATGGTATAGCGGGCAACGGAGCAGTTGGGACCAGTGACAGTCCACGCATTGGTTGTGTTGCCGGCTTTTTACGACGCTCAAGCGTCATTTTCAAGGGCCTCCGATAAAATATATTCTATATAAATGTTTTGATTTCTCTATTATTTCCACATGCTAATATCTCATCTCGGCGTAGAAGACTTTAAATGGTATTTTTTTGTAATTTTTACATCATGGGTTACATTATTTGCGTACAGTAAGATCCTTATTTTTCACAAATATATTATAATAATTTGCTCTGCAAAATTGTAGAATATTGTTTTGTTTTATAAGCAATAGTTTTCGCAATACACGCGAAGTAAGGATTTTTCCGGGACATTTTTTTACACATTGGGTTATATTTATGGATTTTTAGTAAGGATCCCTATTTTTATGAAAACACAATAAGGTTACAAGGGGCTACAAGGACCTTTCTCGATAAATGGTCTATGCAACACTAAAATAACTTTTCATAACATACCAGCAGCTTTATAATATTAGTAAAGAAGTTGGTAGTAGTAGTATAGAAAATGAATGATATCAGTCCCGTTAATTTTGCGATTTACGAAAAATTGTTCGTAGCGTGACCTCGACAACGTTGTCCTAGAGGTCTTAGGCTAAACTCTAAAAACACGAGAATGTAGTAGTTTTTCTCTTCTACTAAGGAGTCTGAATGGTGCCACTTACATATGAAACTTAAGCCTGACTTTAGATGAAAAGGACTCGTCACAGTTGTGGCACGTCATAATTCGCGGGCTGCCAGAACGACGGCGCTTCTTGCGGACTTTCTGAAATATAAAAAAAATGTAATAAACATTGTTATCACCATATTGAATGGAGATTTGTTATCAGGAACATTATTACACATTCGAATTTAGCTTATGAAATATTTTCTTTAATAAATAGCGGACTAGGCAGGATCTCTTATCCCCAATACTAAGAAAACGTTGCCTAAAATCTTTTTACACCCCTTATGCTAAACTTGATAAACTTGCGGTATCTTCATCTTCCCAGTTGAAATTCAGAAGGCCGTGATATTATTCTAGACGAGCCGGCCCGAATCTGTGTCAGTATTACCCTCATATCGTAAACACATTTAAATTTTTTTCCATTACATAATTAAATGTGGATATTTCCAGAAATATATAAAGAGTTTAAATAGTCCACTTTACAAGTTATCTTTTAATTCTGATCATATTTAAAAGCCGACGTAAATGTTATCAAAGAAAACTTACCAATGAATCATCGTTCATCTGTTTAGGTCGCCCCTGCGCTCGCTGTAAATACAGACGAACATATTTAATAATACATATATGAAGAACTTTAAAATCACATCTGTTTATTTTGAAAACTACTCACTTTGAAGAAATCCTCCTTTGAAGGTACACATAGAAAAGGGTCAGTAGATGATTTTCTCTTTCTCCCTCTTTTTCTACATTTGTGCGTGTTCAGACTCTCCGCGTTTGGAAAGATACGACTGAAATAAGAAGTTATTTACTAAAAGCTAATTGCAGCAGAGGTTAGAGAGTTCAAATCTCCGTGTTAACAATTTTTTTATGGTATAGAGGGCAACAGAACAGGTGGGTCTCCTATGTGGTAAGAGACTCTAAATATAAAATATTTCAGTTATTATCACAGAAATAAGGATATTATTACAAAGAATAAAAATTCACAAACCTGCAAACAAAACACTTGTGCTTGATTAACTCGTTTACTTTCTGCGATAGTTGATTTTTATTCTTATCATTCTGAAAAATAAATCGATCATGTTTCATTAAGGTATTAATACAACGAACTTTTTATTGAAAATAGCCGGATTTTCCATTGCTTTTACATATTATTTTATTAAACTATCTTGTGTAGCATCGACTGTTTGACAAAAACGCTTGTTTCCGTTAAAAAGACAACAAAAAGATTATAAAAATGAAAAAATACATAGGCATTGGCACAGTCCGGTAATTTCAATCACTATAAATAAATAAAAACCTCTTTTGTTAACGAATTGTTTCGCTCAATTGTGAGACTATGTAAACACAAAATAGACATACTTCTGCAGTTTGCGCGAGTGAATATATACCTCAGTAAACTTCAACAGATTCTTCAATTGTTCCTCCTGCACGTCATCACCTGTGTGAACTATCCATATATCTTCATCATCACTGTCCAGGGTCTCTTGCTTCACCACTGTCTCTAATTTTATTGGAATCTAAACAGAACAATAAATTTTATTTCTATTTAATAGCAAATTTCTTTAAAATGCCGCTTAAGCGACGTAAAAAACAACAAATGCGCGCAGTGGCTTGGTTTTCCATGACCGGCGATGTTCTCTTACCGTATAGGATGCCCACTTGATACGTTGTTCGCTAAAGGTACATAAAAAAAGCTGCTATTGAGTTCAGCTACTGTATATATATTATTAGAATGAATCTGCAATATTTGTAGGAAATAATAAATAAAATATGACACCGACAGCAGAGCATTAACAACCAAGTCAAAAAATCTAAACGTAATCCCAGTTAAAGGAATCATACTTTATCAATGTTTTTTACGGTTTAGCGGAGAACAGAGCAGGCGGGTCTCCTCTATGGTAAGAGATCACCACCGCCCATGTAAAATCGCTGCACAAGCCGCACTTTGGTTGTGTTGCCAGCTTTTTACGTCGCTCTAGCGGTATAATTTCAAGGTCCTTCGATATCCTCACTCACTCAGTGAAACACAGTAAAAGTACTGGCATTCTCTGAGCGCACAATTTATTGTAAAAATATTCCAGGGCCAAACCATCCATAATCTTATGGAGCTGCCGATATGTTCGTTGCATTTTTAATGCGTGATCAAATCTACATAAATTTAATTAATTATAGTAAATTTACGTACTTCAGTTTCAGTTAAGTTTTTCGTTGCATAGTTCTCTGGCTTATCTTTTATTGCTGAAACAAAAGTATGTACGTAATGTGAAATCATTTAAGTGACACGTTCATTATTCTTGGTCCCATTTCTGTTACAATTGATTTCATAAGTGTGGCATTTCAGCATTTTATGATTATTTTATTCTTAAATATTTCAACATAATTACCATTATTACTATTTTTCGCAGCACTTCTAGTTCTTGTTGCGACAGGTGAAGACCCAGATGAAGTTTCAATATTTGCTGTATCTATTAAAATGTATAAAGGCAATTTCGTCAATAAATTATTTTCGTAGATTGCATGTTGTAATTTTGAAAAATTGCAAACAGCATGCAAAAATAGTTACTTTTCCTGTTATTGTCTTTTATTTTTCTATGGACAATTTGACAAACAAAAATTCGACGGAAAATTTACTGGAAACTAAATAATCTAATTTGTTATAGTAACTCACAACGATCAACTCTCAAGTATCAATTTTTTTTATGGAAACGTTGGCAAACGAGCAGGAGGTTCACTTAGGATAAGCGGTATTCCGCCCATGTACACCCCTAGCCCTAACAGAGCCACGGGTGCGTTTCCGGCCTTTTCTTATTTTTTATACTTAGATATAAATTATAATAGTCATGAGATTAGTTACCTTCATTTGCAGATTCTAAAGGATATTCATGCGCTGCCTTTACGTGGCCTTTAAGCCATTTTATATTCCCGTACCCTGAAACATACACAGTAGTGGGTAACATACAACGTCTTCGCAAGAGATACAGCTAGTTTATACTAAAATTGTTCATGTAAACCAAAATAAATTACTTAGAATCTTGAAAGTTCTACACAAAACGTTTATATTATAATGAACGGACTTATATATTAATGCCAACTATATATTAATGACTACCAAATCAATATATTCGTGTCTAGTTGCAACTCTAAAACGCAATTTTTTGTCTACTTCGAACTACGAAATACCATAGTCGCATAAGGGGCAAGGATACACAACTCCCTCAACTAAATCATGTTTGTGTTCATCACAGTGATCCATCACTCCTTGTAAATCAGCAAAAACTCTATCACAAAACCTATAAAGATATTTTATAACAATTATATAATAAATGATACTAAACACTCTTCAGCATTGCAAATTTCAAACAAGATTTTATTGTCAACAAATATTTTGAGATTGCAACTGAATTCAATACCGGCACTTGAGTTCCTTAAAAGGCTTGGTTTGATATTTCCCCAAAAACTCTTTGACTTCCTCATCTGCCTCATCTAAATTTTCAATGGCTTTGTCAATCTCTACTTCTGGCTCTATAATCTCTACATCACTAGAACCTTCATCTACAGAGTTATTTATTTTTTCCGCATCCGAATCTTTAATCTTAGTTTGGTCTATGAATTTCTTTTTTAAATTAATGTCTGTTACATTTTGAAAAATGTACTGTTGATTATTTTTTATGACTAAATATTCATCGCCATTTAAAGGTTCATTCGGACTTTTAACCAGACATAATTTAAAATGGTCTTTGAGACATTGTTCACAGATAATTTTTAGCTGAACTGATGTTCTCTTTTGCGGTGAACATCTATGAATTCTCTGATCTTCATTATCAAATAAATACATTTTTTCGTAATTATTATGGATTATCTTGCCACAGATACAACAGTCTTGGTTTGGACCTGAATCTAAGTTTGTTTTATACCAATTTTTATGTACTATCCTAGAAGGATCAGACTTTCTGGAATGCTTTCTCTTATCATAATTCATTGTTCTATCATAAGGTAAATGGGTCACAGGGAAATCTTTAAACATATTCAAAATATCTTCTCTTGTAAAAACATCCTTTTGAATAGGCAATTTATCATCATACTTTTTGTAATTATCTTTAACAATTGTTGTTGGTGATGCAACTGTGTTAACTGAATTTAATACGGTATACGTTTTTGTGTTACTTTCTAAGTATTTTCTAAATTGAAGTTCAAAATCAGATGCTTCGTTGCATATTAATTTGAATGGTAGACTATTAATGAAACTTTTGGTCCTGGTCGGGCTTGAACTTCTACTAGACCAGTGGGATACTGGACTATCAATCTGGAAGTCCTTAATACTAACATTGTCATTAAATTCAGTTTCCTCAACTGGTTCATCTGTATACTTGACAAAAGGAATTTTTTCAGCAGTCAAATCAGTTAAAGGATCTTCATTATCAAATTGTATTTGTGTTGCATTTATTTGAGTGCCGTCATCCAAAACATACACTAAATCGTCCTTAGCATTTTCCATATCAGAATAACCAGGTTGAATAAAAGGATTAGATAAATTCCTTGATAAACATTGTTGCGTATTTAGAAAAAATTGGTATATATTGTCATCGAGAGATACAGGTTGATTGCCTGTGATTGAATTTAAATCAATATCAAAACCTAATTGTGACCTGAAATTGTTTGTAAAGTGCTTAGCTGTATTACAGAATATCTCTATTTAGTACGAGCATATTTAGGCATAATTTTTTAACCTAAAATCTTATTAATATTTATTTTAAAATGCAGAGGAGATAAATAACTATTATACAGAAAATAAGATAAATTAGTATTAAAAGCTCTTTCTTACTTTGCCTTATCTAAAAATAGTCGAAAGTCATCATGTGGCTCAATTTTTAATGTAACTTCATCACCATTTATATTATCCATGCAGAGACCTAAAGGTGGAGGATCTGTCATCATCAGTTTCTCTGAAACATTATAATTAGTCAAGCAATACAGGGTTATAATTAATTAATATATAGTTTTAAAGAAGAACTGGAAAACATAACATTGTATATTGATTGTTCTTTATCTATACAATAAAATGCCAATGGTATACCAAGAATGTTGAAGTAAATAGATTACTAGTATTATAATAGATATATTTGATCTACATGTTTGTGAAGTTAAACCAGCTAAAAATAAAAATGAAAATACTGTTTCTATAATTTTTTTAAACTATGTATAACCTATTCTCATTGTAATTATTATTCCTTGTCTAGAGTGATAATGAAAAGCAAAGTTATAAATATATTTTCTACTATATTCAATTATTAATATAATAACATTGTCATTAAGTAAGTACATGAAAAAATGGCTTAAATGATGTAATCCAAAAAGCAAATGTGCAAAACATTGTTTTAATTTTCCTTGGCTTATTCTATTCATATTATCATTATTACTATAATACATAAAAATACATTATGTGGAAAAACATAGACAAAAATAGTCATGCAGCAGAGATCAATCAAGTTTCAGTATAAATGAGTATTTGTGTGTTTAACAAGTGGCTTTTATTTTCCAGCCAAGAAAAATGATGAAAATAAAATTATTGTTAAAAAAACTACTTGTAAGTGGCCAGCAAACAGTTTTCAATACAGACACTTAAAACAACTTTAATTCAATCCATTCGGCAATAAATACATAATCTGTTTAAATTTAAATCATTAATTAAATGTTTCTAACCAGTTTAGGTTATATTCCAAGAAAATTCTAGTTTTCCATGAAACTGGCATAAGAAAACAAATGACAATTTTGAAATTTCGAATTATTCTATTATGTTGACAGAAATCCCATCAAATTCATTTTAAAATAGAAACCGCGCCACTATCTACACAAACATATATAAGAACTGACGTTATAAATTAAATTACACATACAAGCAACATAGATTAAAAATATTATAACCATCTTAAGAAACTTCTATGTTAAAGTCATTATATTTTGTAAAGAAGATTTTATTTAGAATTGTTTTCCTTGTGTTAACACTTAACAGAAAGAACACGTGAAATAATTTATGTTATTGAATTTTTTCCTAAAAAGCGTTAAAGTAAAGGTGGTTTTTTTAATATATTTTTTACTAGTAGTTAGTTCATTGTATAGAATTATAGAAATACAAGAGGTAATTTTATTACATATGAAACTTTTTGTTAAAAATGTTTACTGTACATAGGCTTATTCGGGCAAAATTTCAATAACATCAACTATTTAACGTTTTACTGCCTCTGTATCTTATCAAGGTTCTACTGTAACATGAAATTTGAAAGTTACACTTATTGAAATTAATTTTATTCGACATCAAAAAATCGATAATTTTTGTTAAGGAAACACTTTAAACATTAGTTGGTTTCCTGTATATTTATATTAATTCTTTTTTTTATATCCGTGGTGCTTTGTTATGGTTGTCTTGTTTTATTTATCCTTCACTTGATTTTCTATTTTTACTTTTGAAACAATATTTTTCAACTTACTTTAATAATTTTTAATGTTTTAAACAAATGAAATTTTCTATGCCAATTACTACAAATAAGTTACTGCACTTTTAGACCTTAGCGTATAATTTATATTTGTAGTTATTTGGTTACCACATCTAAACTTTTCCGCATTTACTTTTTCGTTTAAAATTAAATGGAACTGAAATGCGAAGTCCAGTTTTTTAATTTAAGTTCATTTTTAATTGCAGTTATAGTGGGTTCATATTTTTAAGAGGTTTGGGCTGCGAGGGAACACAGCATTTTATGAATTTATACAGATTTTCACATTGTGGGTGGTATGACTTATTAAGGTTCTACTGTATCATATTTGGTGTTCGGGTCTATTTATGTGTAATGCTACGAGCGAGAGAATATGTACTTATAATCTATATGTCGTTCACGAGTTGTCGTCATAATCCCCGAAAGGTCCGTGCCGTTACCTTGATCGGCTTTGACGGCATTTCAAGCGAAAGGGAAGGTGCGCGTCCTCTGGAAACAGAGAGGTGATTGAGTTGGGCTCAGTATAGCCTGAAGTAAAGAGGGCCGGTAATAGAACTCAACCACTGGTGTTGCAATGGCCGGGTGTAGCTGGGCGCAGCTCGCAGTCAAGGCCCACCGGCTGATACTCCGAGATAATTCGGGAGATACCTAGCCGAGCAACCACCGTACGAAGTTCCAGTTCTGCCCTTGGAGGCGCCGAAAGTGGTTGCGGCGGAGGAGTAATGTTTAATACGCTATATAATACTTAATTTTCAGAAAATACAGGCTCCCATGTAGAAATGGCATCAGGTTATTTTAAAGGTATTCTACCAATGTCCATAATACTTTTTATCCTTCTTAATGTTTGACATATGTCAGTACAAATATCTATAGTTAATAATATTTATAGTTGATAATTGTAATACTTTTCACTAAATATTGACATAGGGCAATAGTTATTTGTAGATGCAAAAAGTTGGCAAATGGCAATATCTGTCAATGTTCGGCTTATTCCTGCCAAGTTTTATTTTTGCTGTTTTCATGAATTGAAGTAATAATTGTGGTGTTATGGGATTTTTTTTATATTAAAAATGTATAACATCTTAAGTTATGTACGTTCGTTGATAGGCTGGCACGACCAAGAAGACAAAAAATTAAATATAAAACGACATAGGTATGGCTTTGACACTTGTTTACAATATCAATGCATTTAGTTATGGCGGCAAAGACATTATGATAAAATAGTCTTAGATTTCTGTAGTCAATATCTAAAAGGCATGCAAAATGTTTAAAATATCGTTAAAATCTGCATCAAGTTTTTGGAAGTATGTAGTGGTTACTAAATGATGAATTTATTTATGCAAATTTATTTCCAAACTTTCATGTTCTAGGTGTGATACTGAAAACTCTGATGATGAATGTCCAAAGAAATTGAAATATAGTAGTATTGATAAGACACATTCTCCAAGTGTGATGAGGTCCAAAGGTATATTTTCTTTTTTTTTAAATATTTTTTTAATATTTAGAATACTTGATATAATATTTTCTGTTCAGAATTCTTAGAAGACAAGCCATACAACAATGTAAGACTAGTACCAATAGAAATTGAGGATGGACATCCAAGCACATCAACCCCCTACATCAATAAAGAAAATCGTATCAGGACAGTACCAGTTAAATTTATAGGTAGACAAAATGGATCTCTTACATCAAACCCTAAAATAAACTCAAATAAGTCTGTAGTTCGAGCTGTTCTAATTGATGATGAAGATAATGATGATGAGGTACTTTCAGTTATGGCATACATATTAAGCTTATTATAATACAGTTAAAGTTTAATATTGTTCTTTGTTGTATATAATGAAATAGAACATTTTCAAAAAATTTGGAAACATTTTTACCTTATTGCTTAAAATTTCATTTTAATAATTTTTCTAGGATACTTTAATAGAACCTCAGTCATCTAAAGAAAAACCAAAACTGTTTGTTAATTTAGAACATGAAGATGATAGAGATGTTGTTTTTGTGAAGCAGATCTCACCACCACCATCAAGAAAATCTTACAAAATAGTTACTCTTGAAGAATCTGCTGATGTTGCTGATTTTAGTGAATCTAATAAAAATAGACAGTATCACAAATTAGTTGACAGGAGAAATAATGTTTCACCCAGATCATATAGCATTCTAAAAAATAATAGTGGTATCAGAAAATCATATAAAAAGGCTCCAACTACATTACCAAATTGGCTCAAGCAGATATCCATAGCCAATTCTAAAACAAAAAACTATAACCGTAATAGCACAGAATCAACTCTCCTAAAACTGTTCAACATAGAAGAAAAAAATAATTTTAGGGAACTTATTAAAAAAGTTTGCAATGTTAATCACACTTCACAGACACAAAAATCAGTTGATTTTATTAATTTGGCTGATGAATCTGCATCTTTTAAATTAACAAAAAAAATCCAAAGGAATTCACTGAATGAGATTAGAAGTATAGAAAAGGATTTGAAATACAATAAAGATGGTGAATTTACTACAGAATATGATCCAATCACAGTAGCATCAATTAATTCATCTGATTCAGAATTGGAAGTTCTACCATCAGAATCCTCTACGTCATCTGTACGAATAGAGCCTATAAATACATTGAGAGATTCCTATAGAGATAAAGATATAGTATCTAGTGATTGGTTAAAAAAATTAGATACAAAATACAAAACTAAGAAAAAAGAGACACAGGTTAAATTAAATGATGCTAGAAGAGAGTCTGATATTATATCAAAAGTAAATCATGAACAAGCTTTAGCTTATTTAAGAAATAAGTTCAAGTATGAGTTGTGTATACCAGAAAGTTTTATTGAGGAAGAGCAGCCAACAGTTGAATTGCCTCCATTAACACACGAGCAAGAAAAACTTATTAGTAGAGCATTGGGACCTGGTCCTCCAGGACAAGTTTTTATTGAGAAGTTTAATTTAAAGATAAGCAGGTAATTTTTTAGGTTTAAAATAATTATACAAACAATTATGCAAAGAATCCTTATAATTACCTATATCTATTTCAGACGCGACCTGCAGACCCTGTCTGGACTAAACTGGCTGAATGATGAAGTGATAAACTTTTATATGAACTTATTAATGCAAAGATGTGCAGAACGTAAAGATTTTCCTCAAATTTATGCTGCTAATACATTCTTTTATCCCAAATTAATGCAAAGTGGACAATCTGGATTGAAAAGATGGACTAGAAAGGTACTAATTGTTTAAGCGTAATTGTGCTTACTTTACTTAATAATTTTAAAATAATACTTTATACAATAATCAATCTTAATGTTTAAGGATCCATGTTTTATATTGGACAAAATATAAACAAAGCTAGATTTTACTTTTTGTATGAAACTCATTGGGCTGTATGTATATAATCATCATCATCAGCCCATTTAAGTCCACTGCTGGACATAGGCCTCCCCCAAAGACGCCCACCCACTGCGATCTTGA
>DWCF01004583.1:0-16043 GCA_018230265.1 Delias oraia | reverse complement strand
ATTTCCTGAAAGGAATCTCGACAGTGAGCCCTCAAGTTGATATTGAATCTTCGAATATCTTGCCGTGAAGCGCCACCTCAGAATTGCGCTTCCCCAAATCATCCCGTGGATGTCGTAAGAGGCGACTAAGGGAATACCGGAAGGCGGGCAGCAACGTACTCCGCGGACTATATAACTGAACTGCGATCGCCAACACGCCTGCCAAGCGTGGCGATTACGGCAAATACCCCCCAAATGGCACATTCATGGAAGTCCAACGGGGAGGCTTATGTCCAGCTGAAGATGATGAATCTTCGAATACGTTAACGTACCAATACGTTAACGTAAAATTCGGTTACCAGCTCAAAGATAAGATATTTCATGAAATATTTCCTCTATCACTGACGTTACAAATATCTTTGATAATAGTATTTTATCAGCAGCGTCACTAGTCTTATCTTGATACATTTATCTGATATTACAGCTTAAAGGGAGCGAAGTTCAATTGAATGTTATGGGGACAGATGGCTGCTCCGGCAGACTTTGTTCTTTCAAGAGTTATCGTTTTAATTTACTCTATCGTTTGTATCAGAAAAGACAAGTTTTTTGGTATACAAAACGGTAGGCAAACCGGCATAAGGCTCACATAGGATAAGTTTACCAGTGCCTATTGCTACCTCTTGCCCCAATTTTTTTAACGTCTCCAATCCGTAATGTTTTAGCAATAAATTTTCAAGCCAAAGGTTTTATGGTGTGCGACACAAGACTGCCTTTAAAACGCTCAGTTATGAAAAGGCATCAAAATCATGTATGAAGTTTTATATTTTGCCTCGAAATTTTGTTCGATCATGAAACTCAGCTGCAGGTTTTAAACAAAATATTGTTAAACATCATAAGAACCGTCCTTGTACCGTAACGAAAATATTATATAAAAAACCCGATTGAGCCCTTTTAGATTTTTGAGCTTGGCAACACATTTGGCGATTCATTTTTATTTACATAGATTAGGTATTTCTTAAAAGCGAATTTTCTTAACCGGTAGTAGTATTTTTTTCCTTATCAATAACACCGCAACATGTTTTAATTCCCCGAGGATATGAACCTATCGTTAAACAAATTTAATGACGCGTAGCGTCCAGTGTCCTTGGTCAATATTAATGTGTTTTTTATGTAACGTTTATCTATTTACGTTAAAAAACACTTAAATTGATCAGTGTGTTCACATTAGGCGATATTAATAAATGAATAAATAAATTTTAATTTCACAACTTGGATAAAACATCAACAATCAAATAAAATGCATTCATATAAAAAAACTTACGAGCTCAGAGCTAATCTATGGTCGGATTGAAAGAGATTATAAGCCTCAAATATAAAACTACGGAGCCATTAAGAGATATTCGCTGATTTCACTTGTGACGTAATCCAATTATATTCAATTCAATAATCAATTTCCACTTTCATCCGTATCACCTCGATGTTTGTCGTTAAACAACTGAGCATTTTGTCTCACGCACCAGTGGAATCAGCTGCCTGCAGAGCTACTTCCAAGCCGATACGAGTTGGGGACCTTCAATAACAGAGCGCATCTATTCCTGAAACATATGTCCTTGACCGGCCTTGATGTACTTGGGCGAAGGACAGCTTATCCAAGGTAAATCTAGTGGTCATTCGCTTGCACAGCAATACTGTGACGATGTAATACTATAATTATCCAGAAGCTTTGAGAACATTTACAACCAACCAGAAACGACGTTTCATTTTGTTAGGTAGGTATCTCAAATACTGCCACCAAAACAAACTTAAGTTGTTTTGGTGCGACGTCAATGGTTCCTAATAGGCGGCAAGTGTGAAAATCTCTCCTTGAACGCCAACAAAGTGGCGACACGTAATTGCGTATGCGCAACGCTCCATATTAAAATCTACCATTGTTGGGAGCCACGACCGCGACCTTTTCTTTGTTTGACATTTGCATTTGTACCGTACGGCGTAGGTGTCGCTCATTTTTCAGCACGAGTGTAAATCGAGAAATTTCAAGATTCCACTGACATTAACCATAGACAATTTTTTTTGATGATGACACATAACGCTACCAACTGCCACTTGGGCCTTCCGTGTGTTGCCTTTTAGGAGCAATTACCCAAAACTTACATACCTGCACGTATATACTAAAGGTATACAAATTCACTAACTATGATATTAAATAAATTACCAATTCTAGTTAACATGTACATACGTCAGGGCTTATTAGTTAGTCTAAGATAAATAATCTTCAATCAAGCTTCATACAATATTATAGAAGAAACATATTACAATCGCCGATGAACAGAACAAGGACCATTTAAAGAAGACATACAACGGATATCCGTTTACAATCCGATGTCCGAATATTAAATTAAATACGTATCTAAAGTTCTACGTGCGTATGCCTGCAACATCAAACTAATGGACTCATTTGAAAGCAGTGTTTTTTGATTTCAGTTTATAAATGCATTTGGTTTATTTTATTGCCTTTAATTTCCCTTATAAAATAAAAATAGGTATTTTCCCCAGGCATACGAGTATTATGCAAAGTACACTTTTATATTACCACATTTAGCACAAGCCTGAAACTGTAGGCTCTAATTGTGTCACACGAGCGCATGCGTGACTCAAGAATTTAGATGTAGCCATTGTTAACATGTTACTTTGCAAGTACTTATGGTTATCGGGCGGCTTTTAGCTGGCACATGCCGTCTCATTACTGGAAATACAAACGCACGTCGGCGAAAAAGTGACAGAGCATTTTACTTTGGTGACGTTAACCACATGGCCATTTAGGAATGTGTTAAATGCCGAGGTCCGAGTCTCGCAGGACGCCCTTGCCTTAGCGCGAGAAACGTTGAGCTGCAAAGGAAACGGTGGCAAACAGCAGAAGGCTCACCTAGGATAAGCGGTTCTCCGCCCATGGACAGCCCTTGCATGGCCGCGGTGTGTTGCCGACTCTTCACGATCACGCCCAGATCCGCGGGGAACAGTCAAGAGTCTCGAAAGTGTTTAGTTTTTGTCGTGCTATGTTTGTAATTTGACATTAGGAACTGAAACTAAAGCACAGTATCGCTAAGAACTCTAGTGCTTTCTAGTATGATACATCCAATATCTTTTTGCTAGCAAACATTTTAATTTTTGAACAAGACAGTTGTCGTGGCTTTGTCTTTGCCTATTAAAGAAACCTCGTATCATACATGTTTCATTTAAGACAATTTTTATAAGTAAAGAGATTTGATCATAACTCTCAAAAAAGCCATGACTACGAAAAGGGTTTGCAAACGTGGGATCCACTGTAGCGTCATAATTTTCGGATGCTCCGGAGCCGCTCGAGCGTGAAAGCCTTCCGGGCTAGCCAATCGATAAACGACAGGAGAGAGGTGACTACTATCTTGTTTAGTGTCTGCTCAACAACCGACAGCTTAAAGGATGAGGATCTCAATTCAAATGGTCTACTAAATTTGAACTGATTTTTAAAATAAGCTTAATTTTGCCAATAACAAGCAAGAAGCTATAAGTTTTTCTTATATTTTCACGAATATTTGACTTTTCTACGTAAAGAAACGAGTATTTCTTAATTTGAAAAACGATCATATTTGGAGCAACTAACGTAGAGGCGGTACAGAAGAAAAATATCTAATCTATTTATCTAAAAAAAAATTAAACAAAAACTCATCGAGAGAAAAATATTAAAGATCTTACATTGGAAATAAATGTTCTATGAAATAATTGTCAAATTAATATGTAACGCATATTGCCGCAGTGCGTTTCACCTTCAAACTTATAATCTAAACATCGCCTCCATAAATAATAAGAGCATGACGTACGTTGGTGCTGTGTGCTGACGGAACTTCAACAACGGAAATAGAGTCGATTAAATTAAAAAATTATTTAAATCAAACATTGCTTAGAAATAGTGACCATTAAAACAACGCAGACGTTACTTTAAAATATTTTAAATACTACATGAATTTACGATTCATAGAGTCACAAGCCATGGCCAAAAGCGAATTGAATATATAATTTTAGACATAATCTGGTCTACTAAAATACCGAAGAGGCTAGGTATCCAATGAATATTCAGCGTGAAACGGTACTTGTACTGTGTATGGCAGAGTAAGTGAGGATATCGGAGGCCCTTAAAAGTGCCACTTGAGTGGCGTAAAAAACTGGCAACACGACAAATGCGAGGACTATGGCGCGGTTGTACATGGCCGGCGGTGTTCTCTTACCATATAGGAGACCCACCTGCTGCTTTGTCCACTATACTATAAAAAATGGACTAAGTCTATTTCGTAAGATCAACCATAAAAGCGAAGACAGGCACAAGTTGAATAGTAAAAAGCTTAACTGATCAGTTATAGTATATACAATATTATAATCTTTAACGTCATAATTGCGTCAAACAGAGACGCCGATGACGTCATACAACGGACAGACAGATTTATGCTAGAGTTGTTTATAGTTTCATACATCGTTACGGGTCTCCTGAGATGGGAGAGCTTCGTTTACAAATGATATTACAGACTTACATAATCCAATTCGATGGTTTTACGTAAAATCGTTTTTATTTGATTTTACGGTAAAGCGGACAACAGAACTGGTTGGTCTCTTATATGGTAAGAGAACACCGCCGCCCATGGACAACCGAAGAATAGTCCACGCATTGGTTGTGTTGCCGGTCTTTAACGTCGGCATTTTTAAGCGCCTGCGATATCCTTACTCACTCAGCGATACACATTAGAAGTACCGTTTCAAATACAACTACAATTTCACGCTAAGTATTCTGTGAGACCGTGGTATCACTTTGCACGAGCCAAAATAGATACACCGACAGCTATATAGCAATGAAAATGCAAAAAACGAAATGGACCATAGTATGACACAGCTGGCCGTGATCCGAATTGGATTGTGTTTTGAGCCTGTTGTACTGAGACAAAGCTGTATTCTAGCAACGCCGAGCTTAGGAAATTTAATTAATCAGAGCGGCATTGCAGTGCTTCGCAATCGAATGCAACGCTCAACTGAGATACACAACCTGTGCATACAATATATTGAAAATCCTATGAGAGCCTCGTATCTTAATGGTTTATACCATGAAGCGAGAGGTATCGGGTTCGAATTCTCTCAAGTCTCTGGAAGGGCTTGACAGTGGGCAGGCGAGTGTCTTAATGTTGTCGCACGCGTGGGAGAGCCATGCTGAAGCATATGCTGATGCACTAATTGGACCGGCTCATCCGAAGTGATACCGCGGGCTCAATATAAAATGGGCTAAATATTTATTTATTAAAATAACTTATCAATACAATATAGAGGAAAGGACGATAAAAATTTAAGCTAGTTCATTTAAACATTGTATATAGTAACGTCTGGCTGAGCGCCGGTTTTCAATGCCCCCAAACACACAAACACAATTTAATACAAGAACCACCAAAACGAAAAAATTACTTTAATATTACCGAATTGAAAAAAAATGTAAACAAGGACAAAGTAGTTTGAACATATTCGTTAAAATAATTAAAGTATGGAGAATTAAAAGAGAACAATCCAACACATACAAACACTCAGCCCCGTGGTAAATGTAACAGCTTTGGAGTCGAAAATCTCTTGCTCAAAATTTGATATAAGCATGACTTTTAAATATTTAACCAATTAAAAACATATGATAACATAGTGAATGACCTTTTGACCTGACGCTTTATTAATTTATTACTATTGATGTATTCTACCGACTTTTTCTTTTAAAATACGATAATTCATTAAAAAGTACGAAATATGATGTACAACACCACCTCTCTGTGGAATCAGCTGCCAGCGGGGGTAATTCCAAGCCAAAAGACTTGACCTTCAAGAAAAGACCGTACATTTTACCTTAAAGGCCGGCAACTCGCCCGCGGCTCTGCTAGAGTCCATGGGCGGAGGATCGCCTGCCCTAGGTGAGCCTCCCACCCGTTAATATAAAAAAAACAACAGTAGACGCGAAAAGGTTATTGACTCGTGACTAAAATACATAAAGGAACAATGTGTATTTTACGAATGACATCCGTTACTGTTATAAAAATTGAATTTCGAGAAATTTTGTATTCAAACAAAAGCAAAGCATTTAGCAACTATAAAATTTACGATTACATTTAGGGAAACACTCTACGCAACACGCAAAACGACTAGAAAATCACGGCATGTATGCGTCATAATAAATTTTCTTTAACTGCATTCAATCAATCGTTCGATTGATTTTCGCATTAGAGATCCCAAAACAAAGCTAGTACGTATAATAGACCATAAAATTGCGTAGTTGATATAAAAATGGCGCCTAGACAGACAGTATAAATGATCCCTACGAACACCAGTTACCACAAGGGGACAACGTTTCATTACCAAATAGATTTGTTTTCATTGCTAATTGTATACTATTCATAAAACTATGTCTGTGAAAGACAGGCCGGGAAACGAAATTGGCAGTGTGACCATACATACGGTCCTGACAGTTGATTCGATACATATTCTTTAAATTGTATATAGTAATTTGTATAGATTTTGAATAATTAGAATTATTATTTAATTACATTAATAAAGCGCAGGTCAAATATAGTAAAATTTTCTCTATAAAGTTCTTTTATCGCCGAAGCAACTCAACTGATTATTATGAATTTTGTGTGACTATTGGTCAACATCTATACCTTTTTTTCTATAGCGGACAATGGAGTGTCTCCTGTATGGTAAGAGAACACCGCCGCTCATGAACAACCGCGCCACAGTCCACGCACTGGTTGTGTTGCCGGCTTTTTACGCCGCTTAATTAGAACTTTAAAGGGCGTCCAATATCCTCACTACTCTGCGAAACACAGTAAAAGTACCGTTTCACGCTGAGTATTCTTTGATCCCGTGGTATCACTTCAAACGAGCGGGCCCAATTAGTGCGTCAGGAAATGCTTCAGCACGGCTCTTCCACGGGTGAAAACCCCTTTTTTTACAAGTGGAAAAGCCTTTAAGCATTTCCCTCTTGCAAGAGGATATGTGAGAGTCGGCACGTCGAAGTGCATTACCCGAACTAAAATCTCTGCCGCCTTGAACCTTTCGGCCCAAGTAGCTCTCGGGGTTTGCATTAGACATTCAACCCAAGAAGTCCAGGTCATGAGGTTACCGTAAGAAATCAAGGGTGGTTCAACCCTAATTGTAGTTAATATTTAACATTGAAGAATAGATAAAACTCGTAAATTATATTATTATTTTCTCAATACGACCACTTACGACCGTTTGTATTACAGATTTTAGTTTTTAATAATTGATTGCTAGTTTAATTATCGACACTTTAAAAATTCATTGAATATCGCGTCAAATAGAGACACAATGTGGATAATTTCGAACAACAGTAAATCACATGTGAAATGTTCGGGCAGGCAGGCGGCTTCGCAATGACCCAGAATACATAATTCCCAACAATAACAGCTGCATGTGCTCCTACGAACGCGTAAACGTTCCGCGATTGGACGACTACCAAAGAGGATTTAAAGGGAACTCGCGATGCTCTATTACTTCATCACAATAGGGAAATTGGGTCAATCCTGTTTTATGCCACATTCGCTAGGCGGCAGAGTTGTCAAATTATGGATTTACGCTCTCCTTTTGAAGGTCCCTAAATCGGATTGGTAGGGAAATATCTATAAAGGCAGCTGATTCCACAGATTGATGATGCGCGGCACAAAATAACTTTAACAACGCTCAGTTTTGGAACGTGTAAGTGGTACGGATGAAAAATATCGAATTTACAGACTTTATAAAATTATATTTTCAAGTCTGTAATCCCATTAATATACAAGTAGGTAATCTAATAAATTAAAAACAAAGTAACAAGAAATGAGTATATAATACAACTTATTATGTGTTTTATATACTATGTAGTGATAATAGGTAGGGTAGGTGAAAAAATGGCAGTGCTCGCACAAATTTTCAGCGCCTCCATAAACACAAACACTTCCATACACGTACATCTCAATACACTCTTTAATAATATTATTTAATAATTTAAATTTTATTAGAACCTAATCTCTAATAAAAGCGACGGGCGGGTCGGTGTGGGCGGCAATAATCCTCGCGATCAAGTGGAACTCTTTGTTAGACGGCGCTGAAGGCTTTTTGAACGTCACTAAGTAAAGCTGGAGTGTGGCTATTTCCAGAGTGTGAACAGGTGTAAGGCGGCGGTGCTATTGCGATCACTCGCCCCACGCAGCCGTTCAACGACTTAGCCTCTTTTCTATTTCATTAGCCGAGTGGTTTTAAATATTTTACTATCAATATTTAGGACAACAATATAACCTTGAAGGGATCCTCGTGGTATTCAAGCTATCGCAAAGGGGGTTTGATCCCCGGTCTAAATTTAGTTTTAAGTTGTATTCGGTATTTGGAAAGGCTTAACAAAAACAGTGTCTGAACACCGTCACCCGTGGGGAGTGGCAGTGTTCGGTAATATGTCGACTCGCCAGAAATGATACCACTGGCTCAAAGATTATCACCATGAAACCGTAATAATTGTACTTTCTTTCGTTTTAGGAGCCGCCATTAATTACGTAATCTTTTATTTATCACTGCCTTCCACTCCCTAATGCAATATCACATTTTTTATTAATATAAAAAACCTAAGGGGAAGGCCTATGTCCTGCAGTAAACGTCTTATGGCTGAAATGATGATGATAAAAAACCTAAAAAAATACAGTGTTCACAAAAGATAAATACACGTGATATCTTACTGGACACTCTTCCCTTTTCAAGCCTCAGTGATAAACGGATGGCTCATTAGTAGCCTACATGCCCCGTTGTCTACTACATAATAGAAAACAAAACCGGTAGTGTCCGGTTGAGCTAGCCAAAGTCAAGAGGGGTGCGACTCACCTGCAGGGCCTTGAGCATGGGCACCTTGTCGAGCAGCTCCTCGTAGAGCTTGCGCTTCTTGAAGGCGCTCTTGAGCAGGATGCGGCGGAAGGTGTGGCGGTCCATGGCCCAGAGCGCGCCGGGGCTTTGCGCGCGAACCGACGCAGCCCGCGGCATGTTGTACATCAGCGCCAGCTCGCCGAACGAGCCGGAGCCCTCGTAAGTGTGCACCACCTGTCATTCACCAACATCGTATAGCACAAGCGGCAAGACATGAGGCTAACCCATGGACCCCTCCCCCAGCTGAGCCTTCCTGAACATCCCCAAGTCGTCATCATTTGGAAATACCACTACTGGTAGCTAATTCCACATAGGCTGTGAAATAAAAACATTGAGATGATGCGAATAACACTTCGTATTCTGTCGATGTTCGATCGGCAAAAAGCTGCCTTTAATACAAAAATCTCCTCAGACATATAGTAATCGATTTGTTACATTCAATTATTTTATAAAACGTCTGTAGTCGTGTTGCCCAAATGCAAGACTTAGCCAGTCTTGATCTTGCGCCAGTACACCTGGTATTGGTCTTGGTATTGCGCTCCCAGTCTCGGTCTTGGTCTTGCAGCAAGAGTCTTGCATTTACCTATTAGACTATTGAGATTTATTAAAGTTTACGTCAGATCTTAGAAAAACCTATTGCAAAAATAGCTGCAATACGCAAGAATCTTGTTCTTGCTCAAGGCGCTCATGCCACGTACCTTCTCGACTCCGTCGTCCCCCGTGACCAGCACATCAAAGACCCCGTTCTCGATGACGTAGAAATTGTCCCCGTCGTCCCCTTGCCGGATCACGTACTCGCCAGGTTCCGATCGCTTCTCGAACATCGCGTCTAGCACCTGCAAACACAGCACTGCCGTACAACACCTCGACACTAACCATTTATTTTCCTATTTACGTAAAGAAAATCTTGGACTCCTTATTAAATAAGAATGTTTTCTCTATCTGGCATAGACGAAACCTAAATGTCAACACTTGAGAAGATGTCATTATATTGTTTTATTAGAAAATAATTATTTTAGGAATTTAATTGTTAATTTATAAGACTAGAAGTAAGGGCTTTAAATGTGGTTTAATTGGATTATACAGAGAAACGCAAATGAGTCTTTATTTTAATGAAGAAAAAAAAAACTAAAAATAACATTATATATAATATATATAAAATTGTCGCGGTATTTGTTACCAACTGCACCGAAACTACGCCATCGTTTCTCATTAATTTTACGAGATCAAATCAATTAGGTGTGGGTGTCGGTCAACATATATTTTCCATATCCCTAAATGTTAAAGAACCAATGATTTGTTTTTATTATGATTCAGCATTGAAAAATACACACAACAGCTATATTTCACCCGCATAATTACTACTTCCTAATCATTTTAATCTATTTTTAATTAATATTTAATCTTATTTATTTAATTTAATAATTTAATATTTATTCTATATAAGTTTGTCGAGGTCAGCTAATATTTTATGTATTTCTTTCTTGTTAGGCTATAACACAAATCTAAATGCACAGGACAGCAACAGTTAAATCTTTAGAACAACGGCAAAAACTCAATATACATAGAAGACTCAAGAAAACCAAAATCAATAGAGACCAACAAAAAAAACTACAATTGCATTTCGCGAAAAGTTTCCGCTACATATAACGACATGAGACCTCAAGCTGATTGAAGCTTACAACTCGATAGTAAAATCACCACTCAATCTGTTCAACGGGACATTAGAAGAATACCTAATAGAATATCTGTATGTATACAAACATTTAATATGCATGGGCGGGACTCGTGTGGAGAGGACGCCTGAGTGGGAATGATAAGCGTGTTTAATATTTGACCCGACGATACGTGAAGGTATTTAATTATTAACCGGTCCACAAAAAACACCCAACAACGACGTCATCAAATCGACAAGTGTGCCTGTGGATCCTCTGTCAACTCTCCACTTAAATCCAGTATAACTTTCTCATCCGGACGAGAGATGTCTTAATTTTGGCCGAGTAGTCCGAGGTTGTATATACCACGGACTCACAAAATACCAGCGTGAAAAAGTATTTGTACATTATTTCGCTGAATGAAAGCAATTCTTGAATGTATGCCTTTTCAGCCGCCAACATAACCAAAGCGCAGATTGTGGCGTAGTTGTCCATGGAAGACGGTGACTTCTTACCATAGAGCAGACCCGCCAACGTTGCCCGCTATACCATAAAAAGTGAGCTACAATCTGACATTCATGAGATACTTGCATGTATAAAAATAATAAGAGCGTACGGCAAGCATTTGTGCAAATTTAATACAATGTTTTCAGAACGCACCAGCACGGCGACGTATCGAAAAATGAATTCGAACGAATGCAATCTCCAACTACAAATACCATTTAATCCTTTTGACAAAAACTAAATATTTGAACGTTTTATAAATTATTCACACGGCAAAAGAACTGCACCCAATCATTATATAAATATGTACCTACATATATTCATAAACACACGGTGTCTATGAATAATTTACAATGAAGAGAGAAGCCAGAAGCGGACGTCACGTGCCTTACAATTTTGATTTTGTGAAGTTCTCATTCAAACTTATAATTTTAGCAAATCTAAAATAATTTTTAATTATTTAGCTAGGCTATGAAAAGCACAATTCTACTCTTTTTTATACGATTAAATCAAAGACGTTTCATTCTTTATTTTACCAGTAACTACGCATTAAGAATTTTATGTCTTCATCAAAATCACGCATTCTGAGAAACGCACAGAGCACGCATTGAACACTCCAAGGCTAGGACATAATTGAGGTGAAATTATTAAGGGCGGTAATAAGAATACAACTAACCTCTAAATGCTCTGAAATATAAAAATTATAATAAATGAGGCTACCATAAACAAAAAGACGTTTGTCACTGTTGTCGAACGAACGCGGCGCCGGTTCCAAAATTAAATTAATTTGAAAAGTTATCCATGACATTTTAAGGCAGTTTTTAGTTTGACAAAGTGCCGTACTAGTGAAGACCATGGGCGGTGTTCCACTTTTACAGTGAGCTTGCTTATTTGCCTCCCGTTTAAAAAATTACGCTAAGAATTAATCAAGGCGGACTGCCGACGATATAATAATCAAGTATGAGGTTCTCAATATGGAATAAAGTAATGCTTATGAAAGTGGGTCTCAGAGACGACCCAGTTGCCTTGCTCCTTGAAGTGGTAATACTAAGTAATGTGACGTCAGATGACACCGCTTAGGTAAGCCGATTAAGAGCGGGTTAACTTGACGAAAGCCAAGGCTCAACCCACGTCTCAGTTGACCTTTGGATTGGGACCTTCTAATAACCATCAAACGTTGATTACGTTGAAGCTCAAAAGTTAGCACGGACGCACAGTTAATACGATATTAAATTCGGTACGTTCAGCCTGACATTTCACTTCCGTTCCTAGCTTGGAATAATACATAGCTGAATATTTAATTTGTTTGATGCTTGGTTTAATTGAAAAATCTTGTCTTTATACAAAATATGAATATATTTCGTCACGTAGTCAAGGTTTTTCACAAACGAACTGAACTGTGAGAAAAACAGCCAATAACCTCAGACGGGATTACTTTTTTTATGACCGCGTCACGAACTAGAGATATATTTGGGTCTGGGGCAGATCATACTGGTGCAAATAAAATAAGTATGAGTGATTCAAATTGAAAAGTTGTTAATGTGTAAAATGGAATGGTAGAAAAAGCTGCATTTACTTGGCAACACAAAAAAAATCAAATGTGTGGCAACACATATGTAAAAAGGTTTGCGTTCGGACGTATACCCTACCCCTAAGTGGTGGAGCGCCCCCTATAAATCATTTCAGCCGTAGGACGTCAACTGTTGGAAATAGGCCTCCCCTTTGGACATCCATGTATACCAATCGGAAGCGACATGAATCCAGCGTATATGCACGCCCACTGTACAAATCATTCGAGCTTCCAATAGTAGAATTAAAGAGAGTGAAAGCATGTAGAGGTTTACTTAAAAAATCTATTACAACCTCTTTAACTTTCGACTGTTTGTAGCGTTCAAATAGTTTACCTGTTGCATCTGTTGAGCGTCCAGCGAGCGGAAAAGGAGAATGCCGCGGACGGCTTCGGCGAGACGGGCGCGCTGGGCGTCCGACTTGGGGAACACCACAGGGGCACCTTCATCGGAGTCGTCCTCCTCGGGGTCATATGTCTCCGCAAACACCGACTTGCGCCGGTTGTTGAAGCGCGCCACTGGCGGCTCTATTGGGCAAAATTAAAAGCGTTTAAATCATATAAAATTAAAGGCGGACCGGCTGCACAGCGGTGAACAGCATTTGCTCCGGTTACCGCAAGGTGAGCAAGGATGTTGCTGGTCGCATTCTCGCTGAGTAACAGAAGCGGTACTTTAGAAAATAAATGTTCCTATTTTTCATAATATATGGTTACAATTAATGTTATGTACAGCCTACATAGACTATACGGGCCTATCCTATTGTTTATTTTAGATAAATAGTGTTTTGTATGGTGTTTGTGTGGCCTATTAAAAATATTAAAAAAATATTTATTAACGTACGTACCATTAAAAAGAGTGACTAATGGCTTCGCAGCACTTTCAATGGAATCTATTTTTCGAATCCATAATAATAAATATCCAAAAAGAACGACGATACAAAGTGCTTTGTGTAAGATTATTTGAATAAAGTCCGAGTTTAGAAGAGCTTATATTAAATTGTGAATTCATGCAACCAATAAGTGGGCTATAGTATCACTTGTTTGCCTCACAGAACAGCACCCTTTCATTTGCCTATCGAAGTTTTTTCCCCAATTATTGTTAGAATATCACAGAAGATTTATAAACAGAAAAAAAATATTAAAATAAATTACATCTGTTAAAAGTAGATTTTGTGGCTTTATTTACACTACAAAACATAATATAATAAATAGTAAGATTTATATCGTACTGTTAACTGAGTTTTCAAACAGTAAAGTCACAATTGCACCATGAAAATCAAGCGTAAATACCACGTACGCCCAAAATACATTACAACGAAAATAAATACTCGAGAATAGCAGCACAATATCGCGCCATTATTTTTAACACGGGTAATAAACTAGCAACCTAATTATTCTAAATTCAAATTTTTGAATCTAAACTGACATTGAAATTTATTACCAAAAATAAATGATACCATAATTACTTTTGTGTTTATGCACAATGTATGCTCTAGAAAAAATTATAATTAAGTCTATGGCATTGTCTCTGGACACAAACAAAAGGACTGGATTCAATGTGGTATTTTGCTACAGATCTGCCATTTTTGATTACTTATAACTATAGAGGATCACTGAATTCATTTATAAAACATAGTTTGTTTATCAACAATTTAAAAAGCCCCATGCTCAAATAGCATAGTAAATCTTCCAACTTATCTTGACTTTCATAACTAAGCACATATAATACCCATATAATGATTGAGAAATACTCAAGGATGATGTAATATAAGCCAAATATAGCCAAGCCTTACTCTGTCACAATTTACAACAGGTAATAAGAAGTTATATACGACCACAATGAAATTTGAAATTAGATAAATTGATTACTAATAAGCAAATAAATAAGAAGAAATAAATCATTGGGTACGGCAAATATATCAATTAAGGCTAACTTTAAATGGAACAAGCTTTTTATATGTATTATGCAAGTAATTTAGTATGACGACCAGTTTTATTAGCAGTTTAAAACAAGATCTGTATAATAGTACTATTTTATAGAACATTGTACGCAGCAAAAATTACTGTAAACATTCCACATAAAAATGTGGAACGTTTACAATAATTTTTGCTATTTTACACATGTTTAATAATAAAATAAATAGTATATTTTAGTTCTGTAGTTTATGTATTTCAATTTATCATGGAAAAAAATTGATGTCATGTTAATGGGAAATAAAAAATGTTGCCTTATATTATAAGAAATAGTTAATATATATTTGATTAATGTTTAATAAGCTCCTTAACTTACATAATAAATGAAAACAAATATTTATCTACTTAATAGCAATTAATTCCTCAAAATTTATGTTAAAAAATTAAATCACATAAATATTCATAATTTAAAACTATGGCCATCTCAAACACAAGAAATATGCCAGGCCTTCCAAATGGCAAACTTCAAAGGGTTAAAAATACAAACTTACAAATTAGATCAGTGAACTATAAACAAAAAAATTTATGCTTCGTAAATCATTTCACAGATGTTTCAAAGAAAAACACAAATTGTTACTTTATTCTGTTTCATATTTATTATTTCCTAATTGGAATAATTTCCAAAGTGAAGAATAACAAAGACAATTCAACTATAATTACAATGAAAGAATGTATAAATAGTAAAATAAAGTTCTCACTGAATTGAATGGGAATGGCAGATTGCCAGACATCTAAAGAGTACACTATGACTTACCATTATAGTAACTACTTTGTAAATAATTTTTAACAATTGTAATCAGTATTACACTTTCTTTATGTGGATTATACTGCATTTAAAAGCAAATATTAAATTTTGGATTAATATTCAGCAATACTTATTTAACTTTAGACTTAATATCTTTTCTTTCTTTTTTAAAATTAATTATGGTATGTTACCTCAATTTATTAATTTAGCTTAGTGATTTTAATAAAATTAATTAATAATGAAGATGAACTACATCTTAAATTCATACTGTGTTTAATGTCAACATGTATATATATATATATATATATAAATATGTTATATATATATATATAAATATGTTATATATATAAATATGTTATATTGTCAAAACTAAGATAATTACTACATTTAACAGATTAGTTAAACAATATGCATCAAAATATCTTTTACCACATCTCGCATGTCACTAGACTGATATTGAAATGAAAAACATTAAACCAATTTTAGGCATATTGCCATACCCTTCAACTGTTGACCCTGCTGCAGTAATACATACTTCAATGTGAACTCATAAATAAAGACAATATTTAACCTTGCAAAATATCAGAGCATAGTGTTCAAGTCCTCGAGCGACTCCGCCATGAAGACTATATCGTCGGCAACGCGTAGATGCGAGATGTACTCG
>DWCF01004582.1:0-16046 GCA_018230265.1 Delias oraia | reverse complement strand
CGTGAACGGCTGAACCGATTCCAATAATTCTTTTTTTGTTGTGTTTAGTATTGTCAGGAGAAGGTTCTTATGAAAAATATAAAGAAAATCTCTCAGAAAGATTGAAAAATATACATTTAATTTTTCATATTTTAAAAAACGCGCGTAACGAATGTCAACGTCGTTCAATTTAAAACAAAAAATCTGTTGCCATCTGTGACACCACATCGATAACCGCGCTGTCAAATGTCATCGTCATTCAATTTAAAACAAAAAATCTGTCGTAACACATTCATAACCACGCTAACAATAAGTTTATTAAGTTTATGATAGAGTTTGTAAATTTTACATGTTATTTTCAGTTGGATTTTCGTTTTTAACAATGGCACCAACCAGACGTACAAACTTAGTCCGCAGAACTCGAAGTACGGCAAGTCAAAGAAATATAAGAGCAAAACAAACTGATGAGCAACGCGAAGCGCGAAATGAACTTCAACGGAATCGATATCAACATAGAAATGTTGTGTTTAATCCCCACAGAGCTGCATTCAGTTATAATGTTGCAATTGATTACAGTTCAAAGAAAATTGTTGGTATTGGACTAATGAATATTGTGTGTCCACATTGCAATGCATTGAAATTCAAACATGAAGCCCATGGATTGTGTTGCACTAGCGGCCAAGTCAAATTGACGCCATTCGTACCACCACCAGAGCCACTACATTCATTGTTTTCCGGAAATGGGCCAGATTCTAATCATTTTTTGACTCATATTCAGCAATACAATAATTGTTTTCAAATGACATCATTTGGTGCATCAAAAGTTATTCGAGACAATTTTATGCCTACTTTCAAGGTAAGTAAGTATAATGGCAAACAACACAATTATTACAACTACAACAGAACAACTATTACAACACAAACAAACACACTATTGAATACACACATACTATTGAACAAATTATTGTTTTTTATTTAATAAAAATTAGTAAAGTCCTCAGGTATGGCGAGACCAGGGACATAAGGATTCATTTTCATATGGAGGATATAATAGATTCCAAATTTATTTTTGTAGTGATAAAAGACAACGTGGTTCCGATGGGACTTGAACCCGCAATCTTTGCCAAGCTGAAATTCTTCATTACTTTACAAACACCATTTAAGACAAATAATTTTTAATGTAAATTTATTTTCACTACAAAAATAAATTTAGAAAAAGTTTTTTTTATAGATTTATTATAGATTCCAGTTCAAATTGAATAGGTACTCATACATAAGATAGGTCAGCTATACAAAATAAAGTAGTGCATCAAAGCTACGCTAAGGCGGTTCGAAGTTCGCCGGGTCAGCTAGTTACCTTATAAATGTACTTAGCCATGCGATAGTGTCTAGTTAATGTGAATTCGTTACGAAAATCCTTAAAAAGATTCAGAGAAAAATCATGATTGAAGTGTATGTCGGAACTTGACGGGTACAAGTCTAAGTGTAAAATGTATTTAATAATTGTGATTGGATTGTCGAACCGGCGCGGCATTATAGGCATGAATAGCGGCTAGAGTGTCGAAACAGCGTTTAACAGAGATGGATGGCATCGAACTAAGGTATCGCCGATTTAATCTCCCTCACAGAAAATATATATGACTATGCGTTATTTGATTTTCTTTAATAGTAATATATGCATAAAAGTTTTTCACCAAACACTACTCTTTACACAATATTTTTCTAGACACCTACAAAGTAAAAAAAATAATAGAAATAGATTGAATAATTTTTGAACGAAACGAAACGATCAATATTTACAGTAAAATGAATTATGCCTTATTTTTTGTGATTTCATGTAGTTATAACTGTATGGAAGGAAAACATTGAAATGAGCGGGAGCTTACTCCGAGCTGGTCAATGAAACAGACTGTTGACGCGAGCAACAATGACAAAGATTTATTATAGCTCAATAATGACTGAACGTTATCTGCCAATATTGATCAAACAGATTAAGAGCTGTTCCAGACTGAAGCACTTCATAACGTACAACTCTATTGATAACTAAGCATAGTTCGTTCAGTATAAACTTTGCCTTTTCATTACAAAATTCACGAGTTCTATATAAAAATTACGATTAAAAAATACCACAATTATTTTACGTTAAGGAAAACAAATATTAATGCATAATATAAAAGAGTTTTGAATAAAAGACAGAAGAAATTTACTGCTAACGAAATTAAACCTTTAGTGCCATGGTTTTAATAAACGGTGTCAGCCAAAATAAAAAAGCTATTTCAGTTTCATTCTCTTTACTTAATTACAGTTTTTGCTTCGATGCCAGAGCTGAACCTCGCTCCGGTTATGAAAAACTTCAGTTGCATACCAACGACTTGATGTCTATAAAAGCGTTTAAAAGAGCTATAATAGATATAGAATAGAGTAATTCTTGGGCAATTTTATCGAAGTTGGGCAGAAGCTATGAAAAAAACTATACACAGACAATGAAGGAACTTCGTTAAGTTAGTACAGCATATTTGGTTGAGTCAGGCATAATTAATTATATTATTCCCTATATAAACGTTTGAAGATGTTAATTTAAATGACTCATGGGTGAGCCATGCTGAAGCATATGCTGACGCACTAATTGGCCCAGTTCATACGAAATGATACCACGGGCTCACAGAATAATCAGCGTGAAACGGTAGTTGTACTGTGTTTTGCAGAGTAAATGAGGATATCGGAGGCCCTTTAAAATGACGCTTAAGTAGCAACACACAAAGTGACGTTAAAGTCGGAAACACAACCAATGCGCGAACTGTGGTGCGGTTGTCCATGGGCGGCGGTGTTCTCTTACTATATAGGAGACCCACCTGCTCCGTTGTCCACCATACTATACTAAAAATGCGTAAAACATTCTCCAATTGGACTGTCGTGTTTCAAAGTGTATGTTCTCCTGAAACAAATGAAACACGAAATTGCAATTAGGTAAACACGTATGTAACCCTATTTAGTATGCACCTAGACAAGCTTTTCAATTTCCATATGAAGTACTAGGTGAAATTACTACGGTATTTAATGGATATATATAATAAACAAAACTTATATTATTACTTTTACATTTAAATATTTATAATTGATATAAAAATAAATCTATTTCGCTAGTAAACATGTATTTTATTCAATATATTAACTGTTTCAAGCCGATGTAGCGAAGTAAACAGTTAAAAATAGACTAAAAATACGCCAAAAAAGTTGGAAGCTTACACTATTTGTTATTTAATAGTGAAATGGAGTGAAAAACTAAAATCCAAAATTGGCGAAACGCCGAATAAAATATTTCTACGGGTTGCGGCACGAACTCACGCAATTAGAATTTTCAAATCGAATTTCCCTGTGATACCGCCCAGCGTTGTTGCTTTTAAATTGGTTGTTGGGGAGTGAGTCATTTAATTATAAAACAATGCCATTTCTTAGATCTTTCTTATGCAAAAAGATTTGGGGTCGGAAGAATAAATAAGATGGATTTATAATTCTAACCAACACATTTGAGAGATATGATATATATAAAAATCAAGATTTTTGTTATTATATTAAAATAGTTACGTAGGTACTTGACTTATGGTTTATTTCTAGTTCAAGGGTCTCCGTCATCTTGACTTATCTTGGGCCTAACGGTTTACTTCGCTTCAAGTATTTTCAATCCTGCATCTCCTAAAATATGGTTCGCTCTCAATATTGCATCGAAGATTTTTTTGTCGTAGAATGTGATCAGAATCTTCACAGTGTGGCCAAGCCAACCCCATTTTTTCTTTTAAATTATTAATATGGACAACATTTTTCGATGTTTTCAAATTGGTTGTAAAGCGAGTGTAAGTACTTTGTTTTATAACGCAAATATAAAGTAAAAGGTTCACCCGACCCCTTCAAATCAACGGATTATGGAGTTTACATAAAAACATTATGGGGCTTTGAGGGCACGGCTCCGTTTCCAAAAATTGAGATAGACGGTATGTAGCAAAATTATCATAACATTAAGATCGTGAGAGGAAATCTTAAATGAACGTATGAAATAATTCAGATAACTATATGAAATCAAAGTGTTCTTATGAAACATCAGATTTTTATGAACTTATTTATTTGTTATGTTAAGTATGTTCCTGGTACATAATAGAAGAAAACCGAGAAGTTTTTAATGGGATAACATATGAATTTTAAGGTTATTGTAAAATGTTTTGTTGTATACTGCCGTTTTTACATATTATTTATATCTTGAAAATAATAGGGAAACAACCAGATAATATCCTTTTGCTTTAGGGTAGATATGTAAGTAAAGCAAATGATTAAATACAATGTCGCACGTTTGATCTTTTCATTGTTATGTATCCAAAATGATCAAACAAACTAATCACAAGTTAGAATAATAAATGTTTAACAAGTAATAAACAACATATTAAGGATGCTGGTTAACCCATCATGATTTTGTGGTGCAATACAATCAAAATTGTGTTGAAACTCCTCAATGACATCAATAAAAACTTTTCAAATAAAACCAATGAGAATCTTTGTTTACGCGCTTCGCTCCCCGAAAACGCCCTTCTACAAATTCAACATTTACTGTTCCTTAACTAATTTGTGGTTAAGACATTTTACTTTATCGTTATTTTGTATTTGTATGTCGAAGTGTATATTTGCCCACAGGTTTTGTTTAAAAGACTTTCAAATATGATTTAATCAAATCCAGTAGTGTTTTAATAGATGTACATTTGTTCTAGCGCTTGAATGATTATATTGTAAAAGTATGAATACCTAATTAATAGTCATGTAATCAAAATGGAAATTAATGACGGTAGCTCATAAAATTGAATCAAGCGTTACCGAATACTTATTATTAAATTAAATCCTTTGTCGTTCTCTAATAGCTGTTTCTCAGAAATTAAACAATTTATTCTGTTCAGATAAACCCTTTGACGCATAATATTACTAAAGGTATCTAGTTTATCTAGCAGTAAACGGTTTGTTGAATATTCATACTTATAACAGACAAGTCATTATGGAATAGCTAATTTGAATCATGATGAGGCCCAATTTTGTTGTATGTCTCTAAGGGGTGATATTATCATGTATACAAAAGCATAGGTAAAGTTTAAAACAATATAAAAAAACATAGAACTACAAGCATAGAGAAAATTTAGGTGATACTATTATTCCTTGTCATTGGTTACTGTTTCTTATTAAAAAAATAACATAACATTTGTGGCAAGCAACTAGGCATCTATCGGGAGTAATCAATCATTTGGATGCATTAGTAAGGAGATATTTTATCCTACAACAATGGATCAACAGCATCCGTACAAAAGAGCGTCGCGTTTTCACTCCATCGAAACTGGAGCGGTACATGTAATTGATTGCTTACAAAACAAACAATTTGCGTATAGATGCTTTGTTCGTTATATTTATTGCTTTATCTGTTATTATGGTTAATTGTTGCTTTTCTATTCGCATCAATGAGTAATTTATGTTTTACATATTTTCTGTAATGCTATAATCTTTGTACAAACCCGGTATAAAAATTATGGCATTTTTAACATCAAGAATGTTGATGTAAAAATGCAAAAATTTAATAAATATTTAAAGTTACAAATTACTTATAAGAGTATTTAATAATTTACCAAAGAAAACTACTTTTGAGAGTCTAGTAGCTTAATGGTTTATAAGTGTATCATGAAGCGAGAGTTATCGGGTTAGAATCCTGGTCCATACAATTATAATTTAATTTATATTTTATTCGGTCTCTGGAAGGCTTTGAAAGTGACTGGGCTAGTATGTTAATATTCTCGCACCCGTGAGAGTCATGCTGACTCATATGTTAACGCATTAATTGGGCCGGCTCGTCCGAAGTGATACCACGGGCTAACAGAATACTCACCATGAAACAGTAATTGTACTTTGTTTCGCAGAGTGAGTGAGGATATCGGAGGTTTAAAAAAAGGCAGCAACACAACCAATGCGCGGACCGGATGGCGGTAAAAACTAAAAAGAATCTAGAAATGTAATACTGTCATCGTGTTTTAGTGAGTTTAAAAGTAAAGTACGAAATTAACACCGCTCCTATAAGGTAAATAGTAAAACTCATTTGTATGTTTATTTTTGTTTGAACTACCACCATCATAGAGTAACTACTCCTTGAAAAAAATAATCTAATTATAATAATATTTCTTCTTTCAGAGCGCAAAAGTATTCATAAAGTACAATGTACAGCGGTGAAATTAATAGAAGCCGATAGTATGGAATAAGGGAAAAAGTGGATGCATGAATTAGACACGCAAGAAGGTAGGGCCTCAGGGGCGCGATAAGCAGACTAAACGAGGTGAATGCTAAAAGTTGAGTTGCCTTCCTCTGTAACGAGATAATATATAACAAACTTAAGCCGCGACCGGATCGAGGGAACTAAAGTATTAATCTCCACGAAAATGTTCAAATATTAAGAGAACTTTTAGTTTTTCCAATACCCGAGACACGTTATTGAAAATACACAACGCTGTAAGTTCTAAGAGTTGTATGTGGCAACATTATCAAAATTGGTTTATTAGTAACTTTAATGTTGTATGCCTAATACGTGATTACGATTGCCCTGTCTAAGTAGGATAGGTTTAACTGAAGGGTAAGTTTGAATTACAAATTTTTTGCTATAAATATAAACTAGAATGCCTATAGAACATTATTAGTAAGATGGGTACAATAAGTGACGTAGTAAAAAGATCCCTAACTAAGCATACTGCCTACGTAAACATTTTAAACCACTAACAAAATAAACAAAGACTGCAATATTTTTAAGAAACTGAAATACAAGCCATATGATGTCCTATTAAACTCATATGACCAGTGCATAAGGATACAGTTTGGCAGGCGGTTGGTGAAGTTCGTATCAATGAGCTGAACGGGCAGAAAAGTTGGCACATCAATATGCAGCGGCGCCTGGCCTCTCGCCAAACTACGATACGCCAATTGAATATTTTGGCCCTCAGGTCCTTTAGGCGCGATACAAAAGCCTATGACATTTGAATAGAGTAACGCCTACAAGCTATTACAATATTTAGAACGAAGCGCAAAACGCAGAAGTGACTCGACGTATTGAGTCAGCAATGTTGGTGTTAGTCGCTTTTGCCATTGTACGTTAAGGTACATCAGACTTCAATACCACATTTTGTCCCTGAGATTTGATGTGTTGTAAAAAGATTTGATGACTTGTTTAATTTTTAATAATAATTTAATCAAATAAAGTCATCATTCTATAAAAATGTGTTAACACTTGAGCGTTAAGGTCTCTGGTATGTATCATTTTAAGCAGTAACGTACTTATGAACAAAAAAACATTAATTTTCTTATAGGTAAGGGTATATTAAATAACATTGTTTATCAAATAATTTAAAAGGACTCGCTAAACTGACAATTACCCGACTAAGGCACCTTATTTCGGCTGTCAGTAAGCTATTAGCATAAAAGCGAGTACGTAGCAATCTATTTCCATAATAGGAGTATGGGGCTCCTAGTCGCATGAACAGGAATGTCTAATTACAATCTGCTGTCGTGTAAGTGTCTACAATCAAAATTAGCGACACGTTTACAATCTCTACGTAAATGTAATAAAACAGTACCGCAATACTTCAATACAACGAGATAAAATTAAGGTAATATTTATGCTTCGGTTATATTTAATTGATCTTTGGTGATGAGGTACTACAAATGTTTTTATTCAATGTAAAGGTATAATTTAAAATACATAAACTAATGTATTAATTTTTGCTCTTAAAATTTTATTGATTTGACAGACAACAAAACAGGCATTTTTTATTTATTGTTTATTCTATAGCGGACAACGGAGCAGGTGGGTCTCCTATATGGTACGAGAACATCTCCGCCCATGAACAATTGCGCTACAGTCCGCGCACTGCGATATGCTCTGCGACATACAGTACATATACCCTTTCACGCTGAGTATTCTGTGAGTAAAGTAAATTATAACATACAAGGGGGATTTCTAATCCTGCTATAGTAAACTATTAGGAGTTTTAGATTATTCAATTTACCTAGCTGAAAGATTATACAAAATTCCGCGTTCCATTGCACAAAAGGCATTAATATGCAATGGAAATTTGCTCAATCGATAGAATGAAGTTTGCGGTCTGTAAAGACTGTAGGGGCACAAAAGAAAGAAAGCACAGCGCTATCAAGTTGCCGTCAGCAATGCTTATGCGCTCAAACTACATTTTATAGAGGAAACTTATATAAGTATTGTAAAGTCTTGTAGAACCTACATTTGTTTTAGAAATAAGCACATTCAATTCTTTGATAAGGTATTCAAAATGGAATGCCACCGTACAATAGCTTTGACGTTGTGTTAAACTATTGTATACAGATTCAAGCTAATATTGCTCATACAAAAAATAATGTACACATGTTATTTTATAAATTTATCTATAATTTAAATAATATTCAGATTAATTCGAGAATATAAATTTATAATTTACTTAAAATTCTAAATAAAAGTGAGTGTCAAGTTAGTCTCAAAGGGAATAAATTTTCTCTTGCTGGTGGTCGAAGCGGTATAAAGTGAAATAGAGTACGTTGAATCGAGTGAATAACTACCATAACTATTAAAATTACCTTAGACATAGGACCAATATGTTGGTGACATCTGCTTTTCGATAGTAGTGATGTCAGAGGTACTGCACTGATGTAATCCGATTACATGATGCGATACAGATTTCATCCTCTTTGACTTTTCAGATTTAAACTACGTTTTCAATCACGTTTTTCTCTTTATTCTATGAAAAAAAAAGGTTTCTATATGTACTAACTGTTATAAACATAATATGTCAGGGGTGCATTTCTGAATTTATTTGTCTGTGGACAGTATTTCTCTTTTTGTTTGTATGTTCTGTGAAATAAAGAAAAACGTTAAGATAAAAAAACGTCATTTTTAACAATGTTATAATTATAGATTAAAATAAGGCAAATACATATAAAAGAATTCACATTTTGAGTGGATTTGAAGTATTATTTAGGAATTGTAAAAAGAATATTAAAACTATTACTTTAGACAGATTTTTTCATGCTATGCTGCCGTGGAGTTTGAGTTTGAGTAAATAATTGCAACATTTGCAATAGAGATTATTCAAAATTAAAACAGTGACATTAATTATTTCCAAGGAAACGTTTGAATGAGATTGAAATAATCAATTTGGCGCTTAAGTCAAATTCGAATATTTAGTAATTGAGATTAAGGTAGTCGAGTGAGGTTCCTAATGAAATAATTAATTGAAATAATATGTCCACGCCACGCTGAAATCCAGCGTTAGCTCCGTTAGACGTAAATCTGAAATTCAATTAACATTAAGCTGGGCTATTGGATTTTGACTTAAAGTTTGTTGTGTAATTTGTGCGGGTCTCAGACGATCCTCCAAGCAGCTAAAATACGATTATCGAATCGGCTGCACCGTACTATACGTTTCCGTTTTGATACATTACGTCTACGCACTTGATGACCTTAAAACAATGGCTAATGGAGCTCATCTTTCAAGTCAAGCTATTGAATTTAGGTCAAATATTGTTAAAACAAATCAATTAACTTTAAAAAGCATGCCACACTTAAAAATAAATTGTCCTTCACCAGCATAAATAATTTTTATAGTCACTTTAGTAGTTTTATTGTAAATCAAACAAGTGATTAAATGTAAAATATTCAATTTATAATTATTTTACTTATATATATATATATATATATATATATATATACATGTCTAGTTGTAGCGTTTACGGATTTCAAAATAAAAATCCATATTCTAGCTAGTTGATGAATAATTAACGCGGGTTAAGCTTGACGCTGACGCCGGTACAAAAATTTAATTATTTCCGGAAATGTGCTTTCCAACGTAATTTCGATCCCCGCAAAATAAGGTACGAAATTATATTTTTATAAATAATATCATACTCCAATATTAAAAATAGAAATTTCGTCGCTATTTAATAAAATAAAAAATTAAGAGATAAAACAAAAGTTTTAAGATTTTTCTATATATCAAAAACTATATATCTTACCTATAGTTTCGGGAAAATTTTTCAAAAGACTTCTGACTAATCTATTCTGTTAAGAAACACTAGATTCAGATAGGTAAAAGGATGACTAAACAAAATATAATGATTATGACATATACATCGTGATTGACAATATGACCTATAGCCACAGATAAAGATATTTATTGTTTATTAGGTATTTAAATTCATGTCTGTATTTATGAATATTACAATTTATATTTGCAGATTATTGTGTTAGTAATGGTAATGCGTGAATGTTTGTTGTATACATCCCTTTTGGAATATAAAGACATTAGAGTCGATGGATCAAACAATAATATGATATCATCCTGGGTTATTACAACATTAGAGGGAGTTATGATTACTATCGTGGAAAGAAACGCCGCTCGAATGCCAATCCATCAGGCGTTAGAGGTTTATGACTTTAATCTTGTAAAAGCGTCGCGTTCGCCTAAATCATTCAGTTAAAAATTGATGAAAATATATCGATGCATCTCAATATACAATTAGTTCAGGCGAAAATCTGATTTTACGCAGCCTAACCAATATATCGAAGTGTCTAATGGGTTTTGAAAAAGTACTCGCAATAGTCGCCAGATGGTAGTTGTATCCATGTAACCAATCTGTAAGTACCAGCTCATGGGAGCATAGCGTAGTTATGGGATTTACATACAAATACGAACAATGTTTTATTGGTTGTTGTAATACAGCTTGAATTTCCCAAAGGGCACTGAAATGTAGTCATCATATTATCGTGTTCGAGGGCGAAATTATTTATGTAGTTCTTGGTTGCGTGCGAAACCTACATTTCTTGCGACTGTTTCCGTCCAATAAGGACATTAAAAATAATAACCACTTTAACAGTATTAGTATTCTATTGCAATATGATATCTTGTACATGCCGTTATTTCACTTTATTTCTTAATTTGAAATTAGAAATCTACTATATTTACATATTCAAATTCAAACTCAATAAACATTTATTCAAATAGGCTGCACTTTTGCAAGTCAATTTACTATGGTAAAGCTACCACTGGTTGGGAAGGTATATTGATAATCCATTTTTAATACTAAATTTTAGGATACCAAATTGTATTGTATTGCATTGATTGGGCCGGCTCGTCCGAAGTAATATGACGGGCTCACATAATAGCCAGCGTGAAACGGAACGTGTATTCTGTTTCACAGGGTGAGGGAGGATATCGGAGGGCATTAAAAAGTGCCGCTTAAGCGGCGTAAAAAGCCGGCAATAAAAACAGGTGCGTGGAATGTAGCGCGGTTGTTCATGGGCGGCGGTATTCTCTCACTATATAGGTAACCCAACTGCTTCGTTGTGCGATTTCTCATAAAAAAACATTAAAATTGAATTTTCATATAAAAACTCATATAATTTTACTCTTAAAAATACTAGTTGCATACAAAAGAAAATACAAATAAAATAAAAATAATTAATTAGGACTGCTAATATATGTAATGCATTCTGTTTGCAATTCACTGAAGTAATAATTTATTTCTTTCGCCGGTTCTGATTTATTGATGTGTGACCTACTCTTGCAATATTTCAAGTATAACCTAAATTACTAGCATTGTAAGGTATCGTGCTATTGATCCATTTTATTTTTAGCCTCTTCATGAATCTGTATTATTTTAGTTCACAAGTCTAAGTCCGGTTTCGTATAGAAAATTCTATAAATATTTCTATAATATATTAAGTGGGAGTTATTTAGCCGTTTTGAAATAAAGATTAGTTACAAAGCGTCGGATTAGAGAGTTTTTTATTCTCTTACAATCATATCTTATACTTTCTAACATACTCCTAGATTAAATAAAGGGTAATTTTAATAAATGTTTGATCCTTTTTATTAAATGTAGAGTTTTATTATTTAATAAAGATAGTGTTTAGTCTATACTACTGGATGCTATAATATCATAATAATATTTCTTTGAAACATTCTAGTCACAATTTAATAAAACTTAATAATTTTGTAAGTGTATACGATAGATATATACTAATAGGTGGTACAAGTACAAAATTAGTATCGCAATTGTTTTAAACTAAGAAACTTCTAGTGCCGATTAAATAAATCTTTATAATTTGAATAATGACAAAGGCTTTCTATGTTTCTCATCTGTACCAAGAGTTGCAACGCTTAAGGCTGACAGAAGAAGCGGAAGTAATTTATGTAGCAAAGGTCTCATCATTAAGAGAGGAATAATTACGAATCATTCTTATTAATAGCATCTTTGGTCTGCTGGTGTTAAGATTTACGATTTTATTCAATCCAACATCCCGGTAAATTACGGGGAGCCGAGATCCATTAAGTGCTTAAGTGCCTCCCGAGCACGAAATTGAGGATGATAATGGAAATGGGTTCCTTACTATGTTAATATGGAACTTACAAGGATCCGACCGCGCATCACGCGATATTTTATGAATTACTAAGTCAGTTCGCATGGTGACATAGGTTAAAGTTTGCTCTTGGGAGGCCGATTTTCGAAATGACTAAATCGGTTGAAAACGATAATAATCACATTTGATATGCGCCATGTTTTATTACTTTGAATTTACAAAGTAATCTTTACTCAATAACCATACTACTTTTATACCCGTGGAAGAGCCATACTGAAGCATATGCTGACGCACTAATTGGGCCGGCTCATCCGAAGTGATACCACGGGCTCACAGAATACTCAGCGTGAAATGTACTTGTACTGTGTTTCGCATAGTGAGTGAGGCTCTTAAAAGTGCCGTCTAAGCAGCGTAAAAAGCCGGCAACACAACCAATGCGCGGACTATGGCGCGGTTATTCTTTTACCATATAGGTGGCCCACCTGTTCCCTTGTCCCAAATAGAATAAATAAAAAAACTAAATCCAATTCTGAAACACAATGGATGCGTAATAAACAAATAAATTCAGGAAATCGAGACGCTGATCTGTATCAATACGTTTGACTTCTCTTGTCCTCACTCTTTGTATTCGAAGTAATTTCTGTATGAAAGCGGAATGAGCCAAGTGACGCCTGAGTGCGGCCGCGTGAAATTTAAAGGACCCATGTCTACTTTTCTTATAAATGTTAGTCACGATCGTCTTAATAAAAACTATTTCGGCTATTCTCAAGTTACTGTCGCCCGACAGTTTTCTACCATTTATCACTTTTAGTTTGGTGGCTGTTGATCGGAATCGATAAGTTAGAACAATTTATTAGTTTTGACTTAATAGAAATGGAAATAGTGTTGTAACTTTGGCACAAAGAAGTTACAATTCTGTCTAGCTGGAGTACAAATGGGATAAGTTTAAGAAAGCAATCGGCCTTATATGGTCGTTATGGCCCACTATGTAGGAGAGGGCGTGAAATCCATTCCAAACTTTCATTTATTGCATCATTTGACATAATTTTTTTCTATTATCGCTATTGATGTAATAAGTAGTTTTTTCGTATCAATTCGACGCACATTTAAGGGATACAATGATAGTATATACGTCGGTCACTTGGCACAAGCCAACCTACAAAGGTTTCCGGTTAGATGCAACATGTTTAGGGATGTCATGTTATCCAACGATTTATATTAAATCATGATAAATCACTAACTAGATGATCCATAGCTGTGTATTTTTTAAAACATTTTTCGGTATAATGTAGACAATTATTGTTTATAAATGTCAACAATTTTAATTTTTATCAAATATTCACAGTTTTAAAATTTATTGAGAACTTTTAAATGCATACATAAATATAATGTCCAAATGGACTTTATAATAACATTTGCGCATATTTCTATCAGATGAGTGGCGTACGATGCGGTGCGACGAGAATACAGGTATCTAATTAACGTACGCTAATGAATACGTAATATACGCTACTTAATACAATTAGCTACCTTGAAAGTAGGGAATATTGTATGCAGCCACGCGACTGATGAATTTACTTCCTAAATCAGCGAGGCGAAGTAGCGTCGCCTTTGTGAAATTCTTGGTTCTATAATATCAAGTTTTATAACTTTGTAAATTATTGATTTAGGAATTTATTAAAAAATGGTTAATATCGTAAAAAAATTCAGCAGACAGCTACTACAAACTTAAAGAAAAATAAAATGGACTGATAATCTGAAAAACACATTAGCCATTATGATTATAATAAAGAGCGATTTCTTCATTATATATAACTTGCTTAAAATATATGCAATATAAATTATAAAAACATTAAAAATTACACTTTGAATATACAATTAACTAATCACAATTGTTACAGTCACAGATACAAGCCTTGCAACCTTAATACAGACTCATAAAATTTTACAATTTAAAATTTAAAGCTGGTACTCATTAAATAAAATACCCAAAAATAAAATCGATTATTTAAACGTTAACTTCCTAAAAAAAGAAAAAGAAGACCTAATAAAGAGAAAATGAATAATAATTCTTCATATAGCTTTTCTAAAAACATATCTATTTTAAATAAAAAAATCAATCAAATTATCGGTCAAAATGAATACAAGTGACAATGAAATAGACGAAGCTTATTTTTATTTTTAATGTAAGTAATAAAGGCCATCTGTTTAATAATACATGAAGCTACTTCGTTCAGGTTTTTAAGAAAACTGCGCCATTGGATAGATGTGAAAGTAGACACAGTTAACGTTAATGCGGGGAATAATAGAACACAGCTATTTTTCATGTAAAATTCATTAGGAAAACAATCATATAAATATATATTTATTTATATATTTGATTTGTTGGTTAATTTTATCAAAAATATCAATATGTTAATCTTTTCGATGTGTTGAAGTAGGTAAATCTAAAAAATCATATAACAAACCACAGTTTGAAATAAATGTAACAAAGACTTAGAAAATTATTAAATGAGAGATATTCGAATAATGGCCGACCACTACTTTTAATATAAAAATAGGAAGTTGTTCTATTTTAAAATCACGGGAAATATTAAACATGAACAAAAAAACATTTTGCGGAGTAAAATTTAGAATAAAAATAATAGTTCTGATATCATTGTTAGAACAATGTTTTCATATTCAAAAACTAAATGTTTAAATGGGACGCGTATTTCGATAAACATAAAAATAGAAGGACAGGTCTGTACCTGTGTACAATAGCTGTCTGAAATAAAAAAATGCCTATTATTTTATAAAAGGCACTAAATAGCAATTACATTTAGTGAAGAAAATTTCAAAATGATCTTTATAAGTTACATACAAGTATTGCAAGTTGCATCCATATGAAGAGTGAGATTAAATGGAAGGAATATAAAGATATCTGTAGAATAGAAACAAATAAAGTCCCTAGTTATTTGCATTAAAAGCTCTCCGACGGACAGGTGAAACTGGGGCGTTGGTGAAGACTGAGTGCATTTTGGCGTTAAGCGCTTTTAACATAATGTAGCTTTTCTAATACGAATCTATTTTCATTTGCCAAATTTTGCAAGCTGTAAATTTAACATTTCAAAGCGACATTTTATGTTTCATATTTTACTGTTACGTCAAAGATTTTGTAGAAAGTGTTTTAATACTGATAAGGTTTATTGTTTTTAGCTGGTTGATCATATTACAACTCCACTATATTATATAGAACTGAATGTAAGATATTAATACTTAAAAAACTCTTTAATAATAATTAAAAAGGTTTTTAAATATATAAAGAAATGTTTAAATCAATGCAAAAATTGACAACAATGTTTTTTATTTTGTTCTATTAATAGATTTTTACGCAGTTTATTTTGTGTAAGCATGAAATTACGATAGTAGTATACTTTTACTTTTATATACAAGCTTAATTATGTGATGGTTAGTTGTTAACTAAACTAAAAGTCTTAATTACCGAGTCTTGTTGGCGGCATTCCTGGTAGGACCTACATACCGGACCAATAGTAAATTAGAAAATACATTTCAACTCATATTTTCAGTACCGAGAGCGTCAATATGGCTAGATAAGGTATCCAAGTCACGGGTATGGCCTAGTTTTTTATTCATATAA
>DWCF01004581.1:0-16047 GCA_018230265.1 Delias oraia | reverse complement strand
AAACAAAGAAAACGTTTAAATATTGAAAAGAAGTAAAATAGCTTTATTTTTCTGAAGAGAGCCAGAGATGTACCGGTTAAATTATTTCCAAATTACAATGAACACAAATAACATTAAGTCACATCTCAAGAAAAGTTGGAAAATATTGTTTTTAAATCAAATCGTCGAATTTTGTAAATTCTATGAACGGAGTTCTAAACGAAATTTTTTTCTGAATTTTGAATTGAGTCCAAGAACTGAATTTTGTGATTAGAGTCAAAATTCAATCATGTTATATGAATAAATTGGCCCTTAAAAATAGAAAATGTTCCTCTTTATTCATATGGAAATGTTGAGATACATTGAAGTACCATACAAGAACACTGTTTGAAACTACAATTTGTATAGAATTGACGTTTCAATGCGATCGTTACAATTTATGTCACTAAAAAGCCGGCAATGCACTCATGGCTCTGCAAGGAGTGTCCATGAGCCGATCGCTTATTCAAGATGAATCTCCTGCTCATTTGTCTGGTTTTAGTGTTAGTGGATGGCGAGAAATTAGCGTAAAATCAATATCAAAGCATACAAATAAGTATTCTTTATATTCGTTTTATTTTATTTAGTTAAATAGTTTTACTCATTTGTATAATAAGGACCCTTTTGCCTATAACACAGGATTATCTAGTTCAGGCGCGAATAAATTAAGTACAAAGCTTATAAGTAAGTCTTATACATTATAAACATGTTTATTATTTGTTCATTGTACCTAGAGAATCACTTATGCAATGTCACTAGTTTTAATAGGCTAAGTAATCTGTTGAAATTGTATTAGTGTAGCGCGACTAATTTTACTAGTGGCCCCCGCACCCCGTGCTCTTCTGAAGAGTGCCGACCAACGGTAAGACTGCGCGAGCGGCGTGAGCGCTTCGCTAGCTAAGTCACAAGTTTAGCTTCGTTGCAATCGCTCGCGCGCCACCTCTGCGCCAGCGACCCGCGCGTCGACACTCGCGACATTTTACTTCTATACTTGTATCTAATAATAACATACATAATAAACCTTTATAGCGGAAGATCAACTAGTTTAATTTTATTTGTTTAAAAAACAAATATCAACCCCTAAATTAGTAAATAGATTGTATTATTATTGCAATATAATAGACCGATTTCGGCTCTGTTGTTGAGACAGTTGAGTGATGGAGTGAGGGCGGCGGTGAACATTCCTATATTTCTACGTATTTTTACGAATTATTATTCAGCTAAGCTACTCACATAATTTATGTGATTCGTAAATTATTGTCAAGTTTGTTAACACTCTTTGAGACGTCGGAGTTTTTGTTAAATTTGAATTAAAAATTTATTAGCAAATAGAAACAGACAGAACTCAAAGATGATGAAATGTCAATTGACCTGGAATATGAATTGATTGAAAAAGTGTATCTATATTTTATCTTATCAGAAATTTAAAATACTTGTTTATATACGTTTAAGACTAATTTTCTTATGGATTCAATTTACTTAAATAAAATACGCCTATGTGTTGTACTAAAAATGGAAATTTTATTTTTTATATAATATTTATTTACAATAAACACCTAAAAATACATAAACGTCATTTTAAGTTAATTATTTAAAATTACAATATCTTCAATATTATTTTATTCATTTTATCTATTTTTCATTTCAACCAAAAAATACGTATTTTTTATGATATTTGTCATATCTGTTTTTCCGTTGCGTTATCAGCCAGCTATAATAAAAATATACCTATTTTATTTATACGAACATAGAACTTAAGTGAATTTCAATGTTTTCCCATATTAAGCCTTCGCCAAATGTATTCCCTTTACTAATTTAATATATTTAATTATGTGATTTAAATTTCTTTTATGTGGCTGTACTAACAAAGATAATTCATAACCTTTCATGTTATATCTTAAAACAATGTTTTCCAAGTATAGTTAATAATATAATATCGTTTTTGAGTGCCTCGTGGCTTAATGGTTTTAAAAGTGTACCATGAAGATCGAGGTATCGGATTCGAATCCCGGTCCGGACAATTATTTATTGTTTAATTTATAATTTATTCGGTCTCTGAAAGGGCTTTACAGGGGCCGGGTGAGTATCCTAATAGTGTCTCACCCGTAGGAGAGCTATGCTCAAGCATATGTTGACTCACTAATTGGGCCTGCACATCCGAAGTGATACCACGGGCTCACAGAATACTCAGCGTGAAACTGTACGTATACTTTTCGTAGAGTGAGTGAAGATATCGGAGGCCCTTAAAAAATGCGCGGCGTAAAAAGCCGGTAACACAACCAATTTCCGGTTGTTCATGAGCGTCGACGTTCTCTTACCATATAGGACACCTAGCTGATCAGTTGTTCGTTAAACTATAAAAAAATATAACGTGGAACTTTATATATTTTTTTCTTATCTCGGAATTAGTACAAAGTATAACTTTTAACAAGATGAAAACAATTTGAAAGAAGAGTTGCATGAGAAAACAATTTAAGCTAGAGTAAAAAGTACTTTCTGCACAATATTTCAAGATTCATTTAAATATTAGTAGACATTTTGAAAACAATGAAATTTAAGAAATTTTAAACGTTTTACTTTATTTTTAAAGTTTCATTGCGTCCTTATTTTGAAACACGAGGCAATCTTATAGTTAGTCTTTGGTAGATATACAACATTTTTATTTTATCTTTTTTTAGATGGGTCTCCTATATGGTAAGAGTACACCGACACCCATGATCAACCACGGCACAGTCCACACGTTGTGTTTCCGGCTTTTTACGCCGCTTAACCGGCACTTTTTAAGGCATCTGATATACTCACTCACTCTGCGAAACAATAAAAGTACCGTTTCACGCTGAGTATTCTGTGAGCCCGTGGTATCCCTTCGGACGAGTCGGCCTAATTAGTACGTCAGCTTATGCTTCAGCATAGCTCTCATATGTTACTATTATATCGTTACTATTAAATCACTCGCCCAACCACTGTCAAGGCGTTCTCGAGGCCGAATCAATTATAAATTAAATTATAATTCTCCGGATCGGGATTCAAACCCAATACTTCAGGGTATTCGGCATGGTATAAGATACTACATGGTTGCTAAGAGGCTCTCAAGAATTCTTTAGTTTTTTTCTTTAGTTTTTCAAATCTAGATTGATAATTTTATCTGCTCAACATGCCATTAAATAGTGTTATTGAACATAACCTGTTCGATTTTAGATTTTTTTCCAAACCAATACGTCTTGGAGACCTTCAAGAAAAGAGATTCGTACATTTTCTCACAAGGGCGGCAACGCACCGGGGCTCTGCAAGGTCTGGGGGTGTCCATAGGTGTAGGTGAGCCTCCTCCTCGTTTGCCACCGTTAATTAAAAAAAATAATACAATTTGTAGATTATAACATACGGAAGTTTATGCGTGCTTTGTTACATTTATCAACCTAAGTTTAACTATTCAAGAATTTGTACGAAAAGGCAAATTGTGGGATAACTATGTATCTTATATTTGCATACGAATGTAACAGTACTCTATTTATATACAAACTGTTTCAGTGAAGCAAGTCAAGTGAGCCCCAAGGACCGCTTATCGGCTGGTCAGTTACCGCCATACAATATTCAGTACCGCTGCCAACTATGTTATTCTGTCAGAAAAGGTTCAACAATATTTTATCTGCTTACAAGAAACTTCACAATATGTTTACTAATGTCAATTCAAAACTTAGTATCTTTGAGAATTTCCTCCATTTTTAATCATTGAAAAATATAAATAATAACTTAATGAAAATAACGGGCAACCGCTGGACCCAGGTTGCTCAAGATCGTAACAGGTGGGCGTCTTTGGGGTACGCCTATGTCCAGCAGTGGACTTGAATAGACTGATGATGATGATGAAATGAAAATACGCGACAATAATACGATTTTTTATGATAAATGGTGAAGCATTTTAAAGCGTAAAGATGTTCGCTCAGGATCTTCTATCGCCTTTATTACACGGAATATTCGGAGGAACTGTTTGCAGCTGAATTTCATCGAACATTGAGGCAGAATGCAAAATTGCATCGCCTCGATGTCTTTCCACAACTGGGTGTTTTAAGGCATTTTGTGCCGCGCACCACCTCTCCGTAGAATCAGCTGCCAGCAGAGGTATTTATAAAGCTATGCGACATAGAAAACTTCAATTAAAAAGCGTAAGTATAGTTTTAATGCCGACAACGCACACGTGGCTCTACAAGGGCTAGGGATGTACATGGGTGGAGGATCGCTTACACTAAGTGAGCCTTCTGCTGGTTTGATTCAACATTCCAAAATGAAAAGATACCGCCGCCTAGAGTGGTTCAGTCAGACCATCAACTACATATTAAAAAAGATTATAATAATAATAATTTAATATAGAACATTATAAACTATGTTGGCAATACAACATTAAATTTAGATTATGACTTCAGATAAATTAGATTATGATCATTAATCTCGCTTTTATCCTTATTACATAGTTTATGACAGTTTACCGGTTGTATTTAAGACAAAAAAAATATGGTATAGCAGCAACAGATCAGCTGCGTCAACTATATTTAAGAGGACATCACGCGTCCGCGTATTGGTTGTGTTGCCGGATTCTTACGCCGCTTAAGCAGCATTTTTAGGTCTCCCTATATCCTCACTCACTCAGCGAGACACAGTAGAAGTATACTATTATTTATTATTTTCCTAAATTGCGTCAATTTTATCAAACAAAACGATTTTTTTTGTTTTAAATTAATACATGAATGAACCCATTTGAATATTACTGAATTTTTTTTTAAATTCATAAGTAAAATAAAAATATAATCAGTTATCCAAATACCCTGGAATTAACCTGGCCCTGGAATTTCAACTCTATAACTCTGTTATTATGGGAAGCAATGAAGTTAGCTCGTTAATGTCACTACAAACAAATAATGGTCTACAAAGCGAACTCCTTGCGGTCTGCGGTTTCAAGTCAATGTTACCGCTAAATTTAAAATAACTATACTATATATATATCAATTACTGCCGTTGTTTGTTATTTACTATGGCTATCATAAAAATTCACCCTTAACAAAAGCGGTTTTCGGCCATAAAATTGTTAAATATAGAAACATTATTAATTATATTTTAATTATTTTAGATAGATATAAAAATCAATGTTACTTTTTACTGTGAATTTATAATACAAAACGGGCTCACCTATCCAAACAAAATGTTTAATGTTTAGGCTTTGTTTGGAATATTTAGCAGATGGCGTACGTGAAGTTTGCTCAAAATGTATCGTCTGTGTTCACGTATCACATTTTTTATAACAAATGAATTCAGTTTATGACGGATCATTTTGTTAGTGAGGATATTGCTGTCAAATTGAAAATTTTCATATACAAAATTTATAAACAAGATTTACCAATGTTAGCAAAAAAAATACAATTAAATACACACAGATTAATATAATTTTTCCGTGATTGGAATAAGAACTCGAGTAAGAAAGCCTCTAATCCAAAGGCGTCCCACAAGTCTCTGATACTTGAATCTCTGATGATTCTTCGTGATCAGAAGTAATGTTGGGGACACATTAATGTGAAAGCAGGTACGACCGTCTCATTAGCGAGCTCCTTGCTCGGGCCGTGCACTGCGCACTTGTTTAAAATTAAAATTCCCCACTTGACCTGCTCTCAAATGACCAGTGCTGCCTACATATCGATAGGTTTTTGGCAATTTTCTCAAACTATTTATTTATCAAAGTATTTTTTTAAGAAAATGGTGGTAAACGAGTGGGAGCCTCACCTAGTGTAGCTGTCGTTCGAGCATGGACAACCGTTGCAGAGCCGCAGATGCGTTGCCAGCCTTTAAAAAACATGTTCGCTCTTTTCTTGAAGGTCGTATTGGTTTGGAAAGTGAGTATATTCGAAATCAATTTTTTTATTCCAAATAGAACCACATAGCCATCTTTTTATGAACAACATAAAAATTGAGTTGGAGACTGTTTATGAACATTTTTAGAACGGGGAAGAATATTCGAGAAAGTTAGCCGGATTTTTAATGTAATACTTATAAAATTATGAAATGGATCTAATCCTAAACGACAAAATTGCCTAAGAGCTCTTGGACTTTTTATTTCTCTGTAAATGAAGTTAACAATTTTATTTTAATATATCGACTAGATATCACACAATCATATATTTACACAACTAACCAAAAATCTTACCTGTAAGTAAACAAATGACAAATAAAGTTTATAATTATCACATCTCGATTTATATATTAATATTAATTAATTAAACTAAGAGAAAATTATAATAACATTTTATGAACAGAACATAATTATCTTTTAAAATTACAGCTCCATTGACGCGACGCGTTAATTTTTAAAGAAATATATTTCTTTACATACATAATATTAGTTTATAGAATATTGAACGGTAAAATTTGATTAGTTTCAGAAATGTGGATTTAAATTTAAAATGTGTTATCGATATTATTGTACGCCCGCCTTAGTTTAAGTCTCAAACGATTGCTGTTACGGAAACCGGATTTATTGCTTTCAAATTCCACTTCGAGAGTCCTCTTGCCGACTGACTCGATCGACTCATGGATATTGACAAAATTCTAATGAAAGGATATTACAAACTGTGATATATATAATATTTTTATGACACCAGTGAACAAATTTATATATTTTTTCTTTATATCGTGACACAACGGAGCAGATGGGTCTCCTATATGGTAAGACAACACCGCTGCTCATGTAGAATCACGCCACAGGTCGCGCATTGGTTATGTTGCCGGTTTTCTACGACACTTAAATGGAATCTATAATTGCCTCCGATATCCTCACTTACTCAGCGAAACACAGTACAAGTACCGTTTCACGTTGAGTATAAATAAAATAGCTGTAGTCGAATTTAACCCACTAGACATTTAAATGACATGGAATAAGCGTCACACTAAGATTATATTACCCAACCAACTGCTGACAAGTTACTTCTGTTCACCTTATAATATATTCTAGAATGTAGACGAATTATGTGCATAAACTTTAAACCTTGTCTACACCAAACTATATAGGAAACATTATATGGAAAACTCTGCATGAAAATTTACTTCGCAAGTTATGTTGAAAGTATTTCTTAATAGTGACCGACCAAATATCTTAACATTGTTCTAAATTCTGAGAGCCATGATGAAGCCTATGCTGACACATTTTATTTTATTGTATAGTGTGAAACGGTTATACGGATCCTCTGTTGTAAGAGCCTATGCTGAAGCATATGCTGCACTTATTGGGCCGGCTTGTCCTAAGCGATAGCACGGGCTCACAGAATACTCAGCGTGAAACGGTATTTGTATTGTGTTTCGCAGAGTGACTGAGGATATCGGAGACCCTTTAAAATGCCGCTGAAGCGGCGTAAAAAGCCGCCAATACAACCAATGCGTGGACTGTGGCGTAGTTGTTCATGGGCGACGGTGTGCTCTTACCACATAGGAGACCCACCTGCTCCCTTGTCCGCTACAGAATAAAAAAAATAAGAGATCACAACCGCGTGACATTCCACGCTTTTGCCGTATCGGAGACTTTTTTGCCTGCTTGAGCGATATAATTTCACATAGTCACTCAGAGAAACACTCTAACTGTTTATGCTACTATGCAGTGAGCTCGTAATTAATTTAACAGTATATTCTTTAGCATGGCCCTCCCACGGGTTTCTTAATACAAGTCCTACCAAAGACGGAATAAATTAAAATATATTATTTTATTCAGTCCGGGGTTCGAATTCGGATGACGCCTTCACGTTAGCTTACAAGGCCGGGCAACTCTTAAGTAAGACAATAATTATTGTGATGTTAAAATAATTGAATACGTAAATTTCAAACAAAATACAATATTTAAATTACGAGAAATATTTCGAACACGACGGTTAAACGGCTTAAAGTAATTTACGTTAAATTGGGCTCAATTTGGCTTTAAGATGTTAATTGCGCTATTAAACTTAATACGGGCTTAGATATTGTATAAGGCTTTTCAGACGCGTGCGGTTGCGATGATTTTTTTATCTATAAAAAATGTAAATACAAAAACATTATTTTTTATGGTATAGCAGACAACGGAGCAGGTGGGTAATGATAAGAGAACACCACCGCCAATGACAACCGCGCCATAGTCCGCGCATTGGTTGTGTTGCTGGTTTTTATTAATTCACTCACTCATTCAGCGAAACAGTACAAGTATTGATTCAACTATAAATATCTTTTTACGCTGAGCATTCTGTGAGGCCGTGGCGCCGAGGAAAGCTTTTCACTTGGTGGGGATACCAGTAGCGCAGTTTTTCATTGGCGGAGATAATCTCTTTCCATAAAAAACCCCACCTGCTTCTTTGTCCAATAAACAATAAAAAACCAAGCTTTTCTATTTTCTTTACAGATTCAGACCTACAAATATTAATAATTACTGGGTACACTAACAGAATTAAATTTGTTTTTATGTGCGATATTATAAAAAATATTGTAACATAATGCCATTTTTATTAGCCAATAGATATTCCACTGTTTTATTAACATACTGTAAGTAATGAACAGAAGTGTTAGTCCTGCCTTATGTAATGGTATACACATTTACGAATGTAAACAGTTTCACACGCAATCACGTGCTTTCATCATGCTAAGGGCACAGTATACTGGATAGAGCATTATTTTTACTATATTATGAGGTATATATAAATTAATAATACTGATATAATCAAAATTTGCCGGTGCTTATGAACTATAATCGTAGGTATATAGGAAGGTAGGTAGTTTAGTAGGTAGGTTAAAAGTTGGTGGCACTTATACAGTAAAGTCTATAGCTGCGATTGCGTTAATACGTAAGTACAACAACCAAGTAAGTTTTCACCCGTGGCAGAGCCGTGCTGTAGCATATGCCGACTCTACAAAGTGATACCACGGGCTCACATAATACTCAGCGTGAAATGGTACTTATACTGTTTCGCTGAGCGAGTAAGGATATCGGAATCCCTTTAAAATGCCGCTTAAGTGGCGTAAAAATCTGGCAATACAACCTATGGCGGACTATGGCGCGGTTATTCATGGACTCTTACCATATCGGAGACCTGCTCCGTTGTCCGCTATGCCATAAAATGTATTTTTAATACTTTAGTACATAATGAAAATGTATTTTTAATTGTCAGAATAGTTTTTCATTTAAACGCAATGTTATCAATTAAAACCTCAAAGAGACGGCCAACGGAGGTTTTCTTTCTGAACCAATCCCGATATTGCGGTGCACGGCTGCCAAGCTTTTTCATTTCGCTTTCCGATTTGTTCTAGCTCCATTGAAAATTGGAATTTTCTTTGAAAAAGCTCTACGTTAACAAACCTTTATTGTCTTTATGTCTTTATATTTTAAAACGAGAATTGAGTAAATGTAACTGTTTATTTGCGCTCAGTTTATTCAAAAATTTCTGTATTTTATATTTAAAACAATAATCTAAACTTTAAATAAAGTTTGATATGTTTTAATTAATGACTGTAAACTTAAAGGCAATTCTTTGATAAATGTTAATATTTTTAAATGAAAAACTTAATCAAATAATTATTTATTTTTATTGTATTGTGGGCAAGGGAACAGGTGGATCTCCTCTATGGTAAAAGATCACTGACTAAAGCGGTATAATTTTATGGACTCTGATATAGTCATTAACTCAGCGAAACAAAACACTGCTTCACGCTGGTATTCTGTGAGCCGCTGATATCACTTCAGACAAGCCGGTCCAAGATAGACTTTTTTTTATACTATAGCAGACAATAGAGCAGGTGGGTCTCCTATATGGGAAGTGAACACCGCTACCAATGAACAACCGCTAAAAAGTCCGCGCATTGATTGTGTTGCCGGCTTTTTACGCCGCTTAAACGACAGCTTTAAGGGCCTCCGATAGCCTCACTCACTCTTCGAAACTCAGTACAAGTACCGTTTCACGCTCAGTATTCTGTTAACCCGTGGTATCATTTCGGACGAGCTGGCCCAATAAACGCGTCAACATATGCTTCAGCAACGTTATCTCACGTATTAAATAATAACATAAAAACCTATATAACTTGCAATTTGTGCTTTATTTATTATAAACTGAAAATTGAAACTGAACTGGAAACTGAAAATCATATTAATTATTTTTAATTAATTTCGAAAAAACCCATATTATCCATAAGTCTATAACTTTAAGTATTAATTTGATTTAAATTTACACCCGAAGTTTCAATTTATTATATTCTATATTTTTGCATTTTGGTCATTTTATAAACTTTAAATCATAGTGTTTCTATGAACATTTCGGAAAGAAAAATATTTTTTCTTACTCGCATCAAACTATTTCACTTTATTTTAAATACCTACTGTTTTTATTATACACGTATAAAATATGTCATCTGAAACTGTGTCAAGTAAAATTTAAAACGAAATGGATTATGTTTTTAGTATGTAGTTTTATTTTTTATTTAAAACTAACCTCCTTTCTTAAAGTGTTTTATCTTGGAAAATCTAATCAATATTTAACTATAGCGTGACAGAATTCTTAAAACATTGTTTCTATTAAAGCAACCTGGTTTTTCTACCTATATAAACTGTGCTGTAGAAAATTTCTATGATTGATTATTGTAGTGCTACGAAGCACGTAGTAACTGCTACGGCGATCTGAATTTTCCAACATAAGGCATTCGGGATATATTTATAATCTATAAAGCTATCTATAAATCTATCTATAAAGCTATATAAGCTCTGAGTTAAAATAATTAATTTAAGTAGTTTAGGTAAAAAATTAACTATTTTTAATTACTTGATTTGAAAATATTTGTCAAAGCTCAACGTTACGTGCTCAACATACTTTGAGATTTGCAGTTTGCGAACACTGAAAAGTCAATCAAATATAATTAAATACATATGTAATGCAATTTATCATATATATCATTAAGATAAGATGAATTAACTAAAGTGAGGACGAGAGAGGCAAAGAACAAACATGAGGCATGACCGCACCAATTGGTTCGGCTCGTCCGAAGTGATACCACGGGCTCACTCAGCGTGAAATGGTAGTGCTTTAACTGTTTCACTGAGTGAGGGAGGATATCAGAGGCCCTTAAAATGCCGCTTAAGTTTCGTAAAAACCGGCAACACAACCAATGCGTGGACTGCAGCCCGGTTGTCCATATACGGCGATGTTCTCATACCATATAGGAGTCCCACCTGCTCCGTTGTCGGCTATACCATAAGAAAAATATATTTGTTTGAAAAATGTAGCTATCTATCCAACTAGCACTTACAAAACTTTAATAGCGAAATTTAAAAGCGTACAGCAGGAAGTTCATATTTCTCGTAAATGAGCTGAGATGAAAAGCTTATTTCCCAACTTTAAGTAAGATATTGCGGGAGAAACATTTCAAACTTTAATTCATTGTTACGAATGCATTTAAAAACAATCTACTGTAGATTAAATATAAAAATTTAAAAATTTACATGAAATAAAATCCTTTAAATTAGATTCTCCAATCATACATTTAATTTATATTGCTAATCATTGCAAGGTAGGCAACAACGTAGGCCTTTCTCGTGTAATTTCGGTACAACATGGTAAGATAGTTTACTGTATAAATTTCTTACTGCATTTTTTCTTCGTCTTGTACTCATAAAATATTTGTATATACATATATATGTCGTAAGATTTGATTATCAGCCAATATGTCTACCCATAAAACAGTTTTCCGCTCCACTACAAAACTAACACGCAACAAATTCTTAGTCATTAAAGCATTTGATACATATTATATTAATCAACGTATATAATTGTCTACAATTTACAATTTCTTATTAAATATTAATAATTAATATATTATAGATAAATTTAATTACTTGATTAATAATAATTAATTTTCGACATTTTTCTTTCTTAGATTATATTATGATTTTTAAGATTATTTGTCAGACAAAAATCCATGCGACTAACCACGAGCAGTTTCAAGTGGAAAATAAAATTAACAAATCTAGTAAACATTATTTTAAGTCCACAAATTTAAACTCTCTTCCTACCAGAGAAATTGTAATTGTTTAATAATTAATTAATTATTGGTAATTCCTTGCCACGCACCACCACTTTGTTGGATCAGCTGCCAGCTGAGGAATTTCTAAACCAATACGACTTGGCCACCTTCAAAAAGAGAACGTATCTACCCTTCAAGCCCGGCAATGCATCCGCGGCCTATAAAGGCTAGGGGTGTTTATGCGCGGAAGACCGTTTAGCCTAGGTCAGCACCATAATGATTCTAATACTGCAATTTAAAATATTTTAATAATACATATTTGATATTAAATTACATACAAACTATATTAAACTGCACTAATGGATAATAAATATGTCTTATAATTTATTTAATACGACATTTCAACAGCTATAAATTACAGTAAAAAATTATCAATAAGTTATTATAATAGGTGTATGATCGGTTTTTTTCAGGTTCTATGACTAGCAGTCACAATTTTGCCAGTGTGAGTTTAATGATATTTAAATAAATAATCACAGAGAGTATAAATAAAAAGAGAATTACATCTTAAAACCATGAAGACAAAAAAAATGATAGAAAATCTATCATTATTAAATAAAACCCATGCAACGCAATTAAGTAATATGACAATTATCGTGAACGCTATCTAAAAGTTATAAAAAGAATAATTTCTTTCAGCTTACAGGAAATGTTTCGTATTGTTTCAAAAAAAATCACTAGATGACGCTAATAATTTAAAGTAAGCGACATGAAATTGTAAATATACCAGATCAATAACAAATACTGCACTTGTAGTATAATATAAATCAATACATAGAAGACAAAGATGTGTGGAAACTTACATGTAAGCAAACATAAAGGAACCGATCATTGTAAATTTGGCGATAAAAAAAATTAAGCCCTATGAGTTTCTTGTTGGTTCTTCTCGTAAAGGTATATCTAGCGAATCAATGATAGCTTTGCTATTGTAAATTGTCTTGCAAAAGTGCCATCTGTCGAGCCCTATTTTAATAAATACTTTTTGAGTATTATACCTGAATATCATACTATATATTACCAAAGTTAGTTGCTTTACTGTTAAATTTTAAATTTAGCATTTCCGGCAATAAATTCTGCAAACATAAACTTATTGAACACTTAGCAGAAATAAGTAAATAAATCGTGTACATATAATAATTTTTATTTCGATCAGACTGTATTTGAAGTGATTTTCAAACGGATTTGTACCGACTGTTGTTGTTTGCCGACTGGTGTAGTGCTTGAATTGGATCTAATGACGAATATTCGCTTTTCGGAAAAACCTTAAAAAAGTGCCGCTTAAGCGGTATGAAAAAGTCGGCAATCGCGCCACAGTTCGTGCATTGTTAATATTGCCGGCTTTTTACGCCACTTAAGCGCCATTTTTAAGGGCCTCCGATATCCTCACTGAATGCATGACACACAGTAGAAATATTATTTCAAATGTAACTACCATTTCACGTTGAGGATTCTGTGAGCCCGTGGTATAACTTCGGACGAAACGTCCCAATTCCATGGCATACTTCAGCTGTCAACTTAAGCTGTCCCACGGGTATTTATCCTATTATCCCAAGTTTTGTCGTTATATAAAATTAATACATGAAACAAATATTTTTTATGAAAACTTCGCAAATGGATGAACGTTAAATGTTACACGGTGTAAGTGAACAAGTATAGATAAGATAAAGCACAGTGCACGAAATGCATGAAAAATATGTAAATGGAGGTTTTACTCCTTATTTAGATATGTTTGTTATGCATAATATAATCAGTGCTGTGTTTTGGCGCCATCACAACAAAGAGCGCATTATATTTTCTATTATTTTCTTAAAGATTGTATATTCCACATCTTTTCTACAAAATTGATGGAGTTTTAAGCATTAACTTTTAAGATAAATGTACTTAAGTGATAAAATTCAATAACACGTGATTAAAATGATTCGTCAATCAAAAAAAATCAGTAAAATTTCCATCATGTTTCTTGTCAAGAAGTTCAGGTATATTATTAAGTGTAAATATATAATAAAAGATAAATATAAATAAATAAAAGATAATATAATTTTAGTACTAATAACAGTATAAGGAAAGGCCTATCTCCAGCAGTGATTCTATGATTCTATGTCACTATCCGGATGTCCTACGGCTGAAATGATGATGATGAAGAGTAAAACTAACACGAAACTAGAGAGTTGAATAAAATAAAAATTCATTGATATTACAAAGCATACATTATCAAACTCTCTTAGAATTTCAAACAATAGGAGACCAACTTATGAATCGCCAAGTTAAGATAGTACTGCCAAGTAGTGGCATACTATACTATCAAAATATAATATATCCCTGAGGTAAAACTTAGCAGAAGTGTCTCTGCCAAGTATTAAATATTTAACCTTTAATCAAATAACTTTTGGTTTTACTGGCTCTATCTATAAAATTACTATTCTAATACGATACATGAATATAATTCACTAATATTAAAATCCAAACGAATCGCCAAATTCTGGTTTTGAAATATTTCTAAGAAGAAAATTAAATAAAACTTAGGAAATTATTAAACTAATAAAATATATAACGTAATTGTTAATACAGGATAGGATAATTAGTTAACATTTCAAAAAATCGTATAAATTAAACCATCAAAAATATTTTGTAAATTATTTATTTACTTATTTATTATAAGTTGGGATTTTTTTAAATATGTAATGTAAATAACTATCGTATTTATTGGTACACTTTTAAACTGTTTCTAAGCGAACATTTTAATATGATGTGTTTTGCAGAGTGATTGAGGTTATAAGTGGCCCTTAAAAATGTCACTTAAGTGGCGTAAAAAGTCGGTAACACAACCAATGGGCGAACTTTAGTGCGGTTTTCCATGTGCGGCGGTCTTCTCTTACCATATAGGAGACCCACCTGCTCCATTGGCCGCTGTACTATAAAATAACTACAAAACGTATTGTGTAAATAAGAAACATTTTATACGTGTTTAACAAATATTAAATAATATTTATGGTTTTGGCGACAACCCAAGCGTGAAGCATTAATTATGTGTGTGTTCCCGGCATTCCAGTAATCGTAAATTAATCGGAAAATGGAGTTCACTCGATTTTTATTATCATTAATAATGTCCGAATGAATGGCGATTTGCTTTGAGTCCATTACTTCAGCATAGAAATCTTTGTTTTGTGCTATTAATTTCTTACTTTTACGACTTGTTTATTTTTGCTGTAGCATTAAATTATGAAAGGGGTTAATTTATTTCTAATGTTACAATTAAAAAACTTGAAGAATCTTAGCGATATTCGAAGACTCATTTATATTTATTTTGCATATATTCTCTGGTAAGTTTTAAGTAGAAGGTTTAAGGACCTAAAGACTTCAGAAAAAACTAATTTACGGAAATGGTTTAATAAAGAGGTAGAATTGCAATAATGATACAAATAAGCCCAAGCTTGTGTGTATATAGGCGCGTTGGTAATCTACGAATATGAATTAAACAACGCTAATTTATAGGACTACACTAAACTTAAGCAATCAAAATATAAGTCCTGTATAATATGTCCACAATTTCTATATTATACTAGCTGACCCCGGTAAATGTCGTCCTGCCTGGTATCACTAACCTGGAATAGCCAAACCCGATAAACCTCATTAAAAACATAGTGTCAATTTTTGTCGTCTAGTAAAAAGTTTCCTATGTTTCCTATGTCCTAAGTTTCCTTTTTCTAGTTCTAAGCTACCATCCCACCAATTTTTAGTAGTTTAGCCTTTCTTGAGTTATAAATAGTGTAACTAACACAACTTTATATATATACATAATATCCAAACGCAGCGTATAAAAAAATGTAATGCATTGAAGGAATACATTTATAGGAAGGTATTTTACATATTTTATAATAATTATATCATCTTAATATATATAAATCTCGTGTCACAATGTTTGTCCTCAATGGACTCTTAAACCGCTTAATAGATTTCGTTCAA